>JAHBCN010024833.1:0-11654 GCA_019359885.1 Listronotus oregonensis | reverse complement strand
ATTGTTTTCATTGTTACCATCCTATACAAAATTTATGTATATTATGAAATTCTAATATTTGAAATAAAAACGAAAATTACTACGTATATATTTTCCTTTTATTGGTGGTAATTCGGGATTAAAAAGATTGACCAATTTATTTTAAAGAACCCAAAAGTAAACTTTATGTTAAAAAAAAGCTCATTTGATACCTGATACACAAAACCTATTAAAAAAATATCTTTCTTAATCAACCCCGTACGTAGTCCTGCGCATACCAAATTTTCTTTTCAGATATAAGGACTTTCGTCCTACTTCTGCATCTATTTTGCCTTGAAAAACGCGCCAAAATTATGCAATTTAACTTGTTTAAATGATATTTTATATAAAAGTTAATAGAGAAATAATGTAAAAAATGAACTTTTATGTGTCAAAGTTTATATTACTTGTGTTGTATTGTTTTAGTCCTGGATATATTGTGAGTTGTTTAAAAGGTAAGCCTAATATATTTTACTTATTAATTTTTAAAAAATTCATTTTTTTCTACTGGGTGTTAAAAATATTCAAGGTTAATTTTTTTTATAAATATGGGTCCAAAAATGCATAGTTTTTAAGATACAGGGTGTTAAACTTTTTTAAAAAAGTACCGTAAAACGGGGCTACTTGCACCCCTTTTTAGCATATTTTCCCATATACCGTTTTTGTTGTAACTTTTTCAAAAAATTACATTGTACCGACTTAGCTATGGGGTATCCATGGCTGGATGAAAAATTTTTTTGAAATTCCAGCCAGGGGGCCCAAAAAAAATTTTTAGGTGTAAAGTTACCCCGTATTTGGGGCAACTTGCACACTTCCGAAACGATTATTATAAAATGAATGCTTAGGGACTTTGAGTGCTTTTAACCACGCAGTCGTATAAAAAAATATTTTAGACCCATGGCAATAAATTTCGAATAATACAAATTTAAAAAAATCTTTATTTTAAAGAAAAATTTATTTATGTCAAAATGCAAAAACTTAAACAGGTTCTATAAAAAAAAATACTGAAAAAAAATGTAAATAACAAGTTATCAAAAATAAAAAAAAAAACACTTTCCCCGCTTACAAAAAAACTTTGGTAAATTAAGGCACATTTTTTGAAACATCAAAACCCCTTTTTTAAAAAACACTGGCTAATCGTCAATTTGGAAGTTTTTTGTCGGATAAATGTCACAAGGGGAGATTGTTCGTCTTCTGAATCATCGCCCCGCTGGGCCACAAAAAATGGGTTTTTTCATTTTATTACAGGGTCCACAAATCCATGCTTGACATTTGGTAGAACCACCGCCTCTATTATTTTTTGGGAAAATGATTCCAAAATTGACCAATGAGGACCACTTTTCGTTTTCTCTCGGTTATTCGACGGGGGGGAAAAACTCAAAAAAACCCTTTTCAAACAAGTTCATATCGAACCATCAGCTCGAACTGCTTGCATATTTCGTTCCTTTGGTCCATCTTTCGTCCTTTTTCCCATAGATTTAAGTTTATAACTACCATAGGGGCAAAAGGTTCCATTGATTTCCGAAAACCCTTTGCTTTGGAGGGGAATCTCCTGAACTCTTTTTTCCACCCCCTTTTGTATTCCCAGGGACAACCACCTTCCTTGGGAGGATCATCTGTTACGTTTGTTTCGTCGTAGTTGTAAAAGTTTTTTCTTTTCCCAATTGTTAAGTCAATATTGTCGAAGAATTAAAATTTCATCTCGATCAACCGATGCTCTGGATCTCTTTATGTTAGACGCCATTCTGGTGCTCAACTTTTTCTTTTTTAAATGAATCTTTTAAAAATCAGGTCCAGGATAGTTATTGTTGAACACCCCTAACCGTTTTTCCCTTTTGTCCAAAAACTTTTTTTTCACATCTCGAATATCAACCTTTGTAGTAAAACCCCCAAATTTCCCAACACCCAATGTCCTCGAAATAAGAGCCCTTCTTTCATTAAAATTGGGGGGACCGACTGTTTTTTTGACGCACCTTCAAGACGTCGACCAATGTGTCCGTTCCCTCCAACGTTTTGGGTGCTAGTTTTTTTGAATCCCGATTGAAGCTTCTATTGTTGGTATGGGTTTCTGTATAATTCCGGTAAGTTCTTGACCCCGGGTTTTTGGAAAAGAACCATTTTTTTGTTCTATTTACCTGTAAAATGGGAACCCCCGTTAAACACAAAAAAAAAAAAAAAAAAAAATATAAATAAAAAATATGACAGATAAACGTGATGGCAAGACCCCGCGGGGAAGTAGCCCCGTTTTATGGTTTTGTTTTTTCTTAAAACCCGTACCGATTTTTTTTGAAATTTATTAATGTTATACCTTTTAAAAAGAGCCTAAGTGAGGCATTGAAATTAATTGTAAAAAAGGATTCCACTGACTTTTTTGCATTTTTTATTTTTTAAAAATAAATTTATTGCAAGACTTAGAACCCTACATTGTACGGGTAAAAAGTAATAATTTTTATTTTCTAATAATAAGCAATGTGGCAATATTATAACAACGGTATAGAGACTTGCAATAAATTGGTTTTAATTTTTTTCTCGAAATTCAAAGGCGTACATTTTTTTAATAATTATTTTCAATAAGGTGTCGGTGACGGTGACGCTACTGGACTTAATAATGGTAATTTAATTATGCCTGAAATAGCCTCTGTTACTTAAAATAACAGTGACAAATTTCAAGAAAATAGAGTGCGAGATATTTACAAAAACATTTTTTAAGATTTAACCACATGTATCATATTTATAAAAACTAGTAATTGTCTCAAAAGTTGCCCCCACTCCGATTTTGACCAAATTTGGTATAAGGGAGTTTTTTGGGGCGCTGATCACGAATCTGAAAACAATTTTGTTCGGCAACGTTTCTTTTTAAGATATTCATCATCAAAGTTGAAAGTCGAACTAACCCTATTTTTACTATTCCTTCTTCTTTTTGATTTATAAACTAAATTGGCCTGCAATATTTTACAAATAACTTTTAAAAAATTGCTTTTATATTTATTTTGCACCTTTTTATTCCATTTAATTGCAAAGCTCTACTTTCAAACGCCACAACCATGTATACTCTAGGGATTTTATCAATGGCCGCGGCCTTTGACATTAAACTTTACAATTTAATGAAAAAAAGGTAAAAATAAATTTTAAAAAACCAATTTTTTTGAGGTGTTTATAAAGTACTAGATGAAAAGCCTGTCTCCGCGGCTAACGCGGTTGTCCCCGGGGCGAAATTCAAAAAATGGGCTTCGTTAGGTTCTAGCCACTGCCAAAGACTACCACTGTGCCAAATTTCATGATTTTAGCTCAAGCCATAACTTCAGAATCACGTGGATATACCTACATATAAATATATCCACATTAGCAAATTATATATATAGATTGTGTGCCAATTTAGTGTAAAAATGATAAATTGTGTGCAAAAAGAAGAAGAAATCTAGTAAAAATAAGGTTAGTTTAATTTTCAAATTTTATGATGAATATCTTAAAAACGAAACGTTTCCGAAAAAAATGTTCAGATTCGTGATCATCCCCTCAAAAAACCCTCGTATACCAAATTTGGTCAAAATCGGAGTAGAGGCAACTTTCGAGACAATTACCTAAAAACTTTTTTTGATATTTTCAATGAGGAATCACCCCTGAAATATATTTTTCAATATAGAATCACCTTCTGAAATTTGGCAGTGCATTTTTCGAACACCCTCTGTTGTGATTTTAATACACCTGACATAAAAAGGTTTTGTTTTAATGGGCAAACAATTTTATTGTTGGTTTATATAATTATAATAATGATCAATATTTTTTAAACAAATTTCATAAACTTTCATTTAACACATCTTATTTACTAGATCTTAAAAAAATAAAAACTCTTATTCTCTTCTTTATGGTAACAAGGCAAAGTTTTGTCAAAATATCAGGCATGTTAGTTTTCACTTAAAAATCCACTTTTTAAGGTAAATGTTTTCAAATAATTTAAAGAATACGTATATATGTTTTAAGGATATTTTTTACAATTACATATTTGTACTTTATTTTTTATATATAATATTTATGAAATAAATAAACCTAAAAAGAAATTTAGGGGGTCGCAAAAGGCAAACAAATGTTCCTAAGAAATAATTTAGAACATTTTACAGATGAAAACAAAATCTACCATGTATCCCTTAATGGAGATAACACAATTTCCCTGCACTGGATGATAGACTACCCCCAAGAAACATTAACTTTTGAAATACACTTACCGTCCAATTTTGGTTGGTTTTCGTTTGGATTTTCTGATAGAGGGAAACAGTTTCCGGCGGATTATTGCTTATTATGGAAAAACTTTGAGGACAAGTTGAGTTTGTTGGTAAGTCACAATCTTTTATTGCCGCAAAAAACATTGTGATATAGAAAGCTTACATACGTTTTTATAAAAATATAAATACAGAAATATATGAATATATAAATATGTAAATATATAAATATATAAATAGATGCAGTGTGTCTGGGATGAGGTCCAAGAGAGAAAAAATCTTTATTTTATTTTAGACAAAATTTGTTCTTTATAAAAAAATTCTGCTTGTCGAGAAAATTTTCGATAATACTCAGGGTGATAAAAAAATTGGGGGAAACATAAAAGTGCTTTAAGAAGGTAGTACCGTTACTTATTATTTTAAACAAAAATTTTATAAAACATAGTTTTTATAACTAACAAAATCTAAATCAAATTTAAAAAAAAAAAAATTAAACATTAGGAATTGGGACACAAAAACAGATTCCTTAGGTCAAAATAATGAATTAACGTAAACTTGCCTTATCCCAAAGTTGATAATAACCAAATAAGGGTGGAAACTTTTTATTTTTTTTTTTAAAACTTTAAAAAAGCTGCAGTACGAATTTGAATTTCCCGCCTAAAAAAACCCCCAAACCCCAATTTTGTATTATATCATTTATTAAAAAAATTATTGGGAAAAAATTAAAATTTACGTTTTTCATTATTTTTTTCTTCAATTACATCTTACCAAAAAATAAACCCCTTTAAAATTTTTTTCTTGACAAGCAGAACTTTTTTTAAAGAATGACTTTTTGTCGAAAATAAATTTTAAAATTTTTTTTTTTTGTACTCCATCCGCGGACACATTAAATATTGTGCCTTCATTAATGTTTGTCCCCCGGACCACGCGTTTTTTGGGTTTTTTAAAAAAAGTGGCTCCCTGCTTGGTTTCTTTCCTTTTTAAAAATTTGCCAAGAAAAAAAAAAGTTAAAATTTTTTTTTGCCTAGTTTATTTTTTCTGTGACCATTTCCCCAGTTTCTAATCTCCGAACAAAAAAAAAATTTTTTTGTCAAAATTACTGATTATAATAACCCCTAAAATGTTAAAATTCAAAAAAATCATAATCGTGCGGTTAATGGTCAAAAAAAAATTTTTTTATAGAAAAAAAGGGGTGTTGGCAACACATCTTTTGAAAAGTTTGCTGATATTACTGACAGACTGGTCTTGTTGGCTTTTTTGGGGTTTTTTTGGATTTTTTTTTGGGGAAAAGTTTTTTTTTTTTTGATTAAATTATTTTCAAAAACGAACTTTAAAAGCTTAAAACAGTTCTTTTCAGAGCTACTTTGCATATTTCTTTTTAAAAAAAGGTAAGTTACATGTTTTTTGTTATTGAGGTTACGAAAAAAAAATTTTTTTTTTATTTTTAAAAATTTAAAATGTGGACTGCGGAACAAAAACCTTATAATAAGGGCCCTTTTTTAGAATCAATTGGAGGATGGTTTTTGGGGTCTTTCTCTAAATTGCATGGACCAGTTTAAAAAAAGGGGTTCCCCCTGACAATCTTGTCAGTATAAAAAATTTTGTTCATCCGCGTATGCTAATCAATCTTTTTTAAAACAAGCATTGCATTTGTGGGGAAAAATCCCCTGGAAGGCCTAGCGTGCTTACAAAACCCTTTCCCTGAAGTATGCGTGTTAAAAAAGGACACAGCCCCAACAAATCGGTTTTTAAAAAGCTGTTCTCAGAGGAAAGGTCTATTTTAAAAAAAAAATTTAAATTTATGTTTACAATGCATACTTTTTTTTTAGGAATTTTTGGATTCCATAAAGCACTTCAAAAAATTAGAAATGAAATCCATAAAAATCACGTATTCAAGAACTCCTTACACCAGTTTTTTAAAAAGGGGGCAGTTTTTAATGGTTTAATGAAATTCTTAAAAAGATGTTTTTGGGGCCACTTTCTTCTCATGAAGCATGGTTTCATTGCCCGGGGTTTTTAAAAATGAACTACCGAACTTGGGCCCCGGAAATCCCATACCTTTATCGCAAAAATTTACCCCCAAATTTAAAAAAAGGGGGGGTTGGGAGAAAAGGAAGAAGGATTATGGCCCCAAAATTTTTGATACAGAAAAAGCTGAAATTTATTCTTTTTTAAAGTTTTTGCATGACTATTTTTTTTTTTGGGGTGTAACTATTTTCTTTTTTTTTTAGTTATTTTTAAAAAAATTGTTTTTTTTGTAGTTGTTGCATCTTAATTTTTTTTTGCATGTTTTTTCCCCCAATTTTTTTTTTTTATGTAATAATTGACATTTTTTATTAATAAATACAAATAAATCTAATAATGCCCACCTTTTTTAAATCAAAAAGTTTTATTTAAATAATATAAAAAAAATTTGTAAACTACAAGTTAACATGATTTTAATAGTCACAGAAAAGGGCTTAAAATTTTTTACAGTAAAAGGTTTTAATGCGGTTCCTTGCACAAATTCGTTAACTATGCTTTTAACAAATTTAACTAAGGGGGAAAAAGAATAACTGCATTTTGCCTTATAAAAAATTTAAAATTAGCAAAAAAAAAAATTATAACTGGTAAAAAAAGATGATAAAAAAAAAATTTTTTACTCAGGGGTTTTTAGGTCGCTGAACACGAATATGACATTGGCAAGGGCCTGCGGAGTACCTGGGGCGCTAAGGATGGTGCTCATCTTCAAGTTTTACAACAAATCCTGCTAATGGTCAAACTTATAAAACCCTTAAACCCATTTGCGCAAACCCGGTATTGACCCTTGCCCCCCAAAAAAAAATTTTGGATGAGCCACCTTAAAAAAACCCCGTATCAAATTTTATTTTTCCCCCCCTTATTTTCCCCTTTCATTTTTTATATAACTTTAAAAACCAAAAAAAATTTTTTTTAAAGCAGAAATAAAGTTTTTATTCCCCAAAAAATTTAATTTGTTTCAAAACAAATCCCTTTTTCTCCCCAAAAAATACCTCTGCATATTTTTCCCTTTACTAACATTTTTTCTACCCAAATCTGAAAAAATTTTTGACAAACAAAGGGGGAAAATTAAAAATAAAAAATTTTTTAAAAAAAAACTGTAATAACTTGGTTAAATTACTTTTTAAAAAAAGATAAATGGAAATTTTCAACCTTAAAAAAACAAAAAAATTTTTTACATTTAAAATCATTTAAAATGACCCCAATGGTATTTCAGGGATATTTTTTTTAAAATTTTTTGCAACCTCTGAATAGGCAACCCCAACATTTTTGGTCCCCCGGGGTACGAATTTAAAAGAAGACCCCGTTTTTATATATATATATATATATATATATATATATATATATATATATATATATATATATAACTGTTAAAAATTGTCCCCATATTTTTCCTTTTAACGGTTTTTTTAAAGTCATATTATTAATAAAAATTGCATTTAATAAAATGATTATTTAAAAAATTTAAAAAAAAAAAAAAAAAATTAAATATATGTATATATTGTATTTCGAAAAACTTATTATTAAAATACCTTTTAAAAAAAGCCTCTAAAAAAGACGGTTAGTTCCCAAAAAAATAAGTTAATGTAAATAAAACAATAATTAAAATGATTTTAAATTAATATTTAAATATTTTGGTAATTCTAATCACTTTTTTATTTAAAAAGCTACCAAATTTTGCAAAAAAAAAAAAATTTAAATAATTATTTTAATTATTGTTTAATTGACATTAACTTATTTTTAACTTTTTTGGCTTATCCCTTTCTTTCCATTCAGGGAAACTATAATATTTTAACATAAGTAAATGATACTTACCATTTAAGTTTATTCATTTTAGGATA
Source organism: Listronotus oregonensis (assembly GCA_019359885.1). Classification (NCBI taxonomy): domain Eukaryota; kingdom Metazoa; phylum Arthropoda; class Insecta; order Coleoptera; family Curculionidae; genus Listronotus; species Listronotus oregonensis. The sequence continues at coordinate 3,559 of JAHBCN010024833.1, read as the reverse complement.
CGTGGGCTGATGAACAAGGTGTAATTGACATAGATAGGCACCAAGACTGTCCAAAAGTTTCGATTCGTAAAAACAAAGAAAGTGACCAAGTTTACGTTTAAAAGAAAATTTGATACATGTGATAACAGAGACTATATTATTGAGGTAATAGTATATTACGTATTAAAGTACAGAAAAGTGGAATTTTACTTGACAAGTATGGTACGTTTGAATCTGAGCGAAGCGTGGGTTTAAATATCATACAAGTTAAGTAAAATTATTTTTCTGACGAGATGCGTGTACTATTTTTTTTCCATTTTTAGATAATTATTTAAAAAACGTCCATCACATAAAAAAAAACGATTACCTGGTATACACTTTTTTTTCATATATTGCTAAGAAAATAAAAAAAATTGTCATTTAATCAGCATTTGATTTTCCAAACGTCACATTCGCGTCCGATTTTCTTTGCTCTTTTTGGGTGTTTTTGAGCGATTTTCGTGAGGTTTTTGGCCGGAAAGCCTTTAATAATTGGAGTCAAATGTGGAACTTCCCCCTTGGTAATTGGTGAGCACTATTTAAAATAAACGTTATACTTTCTTGTTAAATAATGGTTGCTATGCTGTAAAATGATCTATTACTGTATGATTTTGAGGTCTGTAATATAGTGCATTACTGTACAAAGTGCGAAATACATATATACATAAAATTTATTGTGATGTAAAAACACGTCAAATCTCTTTCTTTACCTACTAAAGGACCATTTCCCAAATATCTTTTCTCAGAAAATATTAAATTCGACGTAATTACGATTTAAAGTTTACGTCCGGCCCTTTAAATCTGTCGCGCGCCGTGTGACGACACAAGTGTTGCAGAGTTTCAATTTTTTTTTTGCTTCTTTAATTTATTTTATTTAAATCAAAAATAGAAATAGTCCAGTAAATGAAGAAACAAAGCTGTAAATAAATCTGTACAGTTTTCCCTTGGGGCCTTTTTCGGGGACCCGAAAAAAGTTTATCAACATTTACCGGTTAAAAAAAGCTAAAAATGGCCCGTCAAGGCTCGAAAAATGGGTTCCCCGCTAATATCCGCCAAAATATGCGAATTGAAGAATTTTTCTTAAATCAAAAAATGAAGATCGCCTTGTTATTTACAAAAATGATTCTTATAATTTTTTTCTTTGAACAATTGATAGTTTTTAAGATAACAGGACCCAAAAGTCACCTCATTTTTAGCTGCCGCTCTACCTCTAGAATGCCGCTATCTTCATGGATTCACTTATAAGCGGGCGGACGAATTTTTCCCTTTTGGGCAATAATGTAAAATTTTTAATCATTCAATTTCACGGAATAAAAAAACCCCTCCCATCATTCATATAAGTTTTGGGTCCATTTTTATTTTTATAAATATTAAAAAAAGCGGCATTTTTTTTTTTCCTATTTTGAGAGTATCTCATTAATTTATTGATTTTTTGGGAAAAATAGTTTGTTATTAACATTTATTTTTTATAATGAGCCCTTTAGCAAGTGTTTAATGATCCCAGTTTTTTCCCTTTCTTTCTTGCGTTTTGAAAAAAAAAAATTGTTTTGCCCATCTGCATTTTTAGCCGTTTCCGGACTTTAGAAACTCTGTGAAAAAGGGAAACGAAAACTCATCATTCATTGAAATGCTTTTCAATGCACATCTTTTAAAGCTTAGAGTTTCTAGTTTCTAAATGTACCCTTTCTTTTTAATAAATTAAACACGGACAAAATACACTCCCAAACCCCCTGGACCAGAAATTCGGTAAGAAACTACATCTATCCAGTGTGGAATGTTATGGATTTTTTAGGCTGTTTTTTCAAAAAAAAATTGGTATTGGAAAAAATGGTAAAAACCATTTTTGTAGACTTTGAGTGATCTTCATGTTTTGTTTAAACAAAAATTCCCACGTCGGAATTGTGATAAAATTTGTCTTGCTCGAAAGCATTTGCGAAGATCTAAAAATTGAGACACAAATGAACACTGTACAGGGTGAGTCAACGATAAACTTCATTATTTCATTGGTTTCAAAAGTTATGAGAAAATAGTAAATACAAAAGATGTAAAAAATTCTTAGGGGCACAATTTAAAATTATTATATAATTAAAAAAGCGTGACGAATAAAACATACTTTTTTTAAAAAAGAAACACCCTTTTTTAAAAATTTTTTTTTAATTCCTTTTTTAAAAATTTTTAACTTTTTTATTAATAATAAGCATACCTAAACCTAATAGTTTTTCCAATTTTTCAATTTTTTAAAAAGAAAATAATTTTCCCTTAAAAAAAATTTCGATAGCGCCATTATTTTTGAAAGGGAGTCACCATATTTGATATTAGCGTTTTAAGATGACGTAAAAGATATATGCAAGGAATTTTAATTGATGCTACGGGGTGTTCAAAATAAACGAATATTTTGGATCATTTTAAAAAAAAAAATCCAAAATTTTATTATTTTTTCTGAAAGATCTTAAAAAACCCCAAAATTTTATTAAGTATGTCATATCCCCATTTTTAATCTTTTCATTTATTTTAACTTTTCCAATATTTACCCTTCTTTCTGTCTAAGACTATTGTATAACATTAGTTGGCCATTTTTAAATTTTTAAAATTTTGAAAAATAAATAATAAAAAAAACCCCTTACTAAAAAATTTAATTATTTTTAATTATTATTATGGCGCAATAAAATTTCAAAAATACCCCACAACACATTTTGTCTTTTCTATATTTTTCAATTTTTAAAAATTTTTTTTTCCCCAAACCCCCTTTTCCATATCTTCTGGTGTTGTAGGGTTCCCTAAACACGATCTTTAACTATCCCCACAAAAAAAAACTAGTGGTGTTAAGTCAATGATCGAGGGGGGCCTCCAAGAATCCCCCTCCGTCCATTTCGTGGGGGAAAGATTTTTAAAAATTTCAAATTTCGATGGTAATGCGGAGGGCTCCATCTTGCTGAAACCACATTTTTGGATCTCAATGTTATCAAAAATTTTAAAAGTTGAGGAAAATTCGCAAAAAGTTTAAAATCTAGGCCCGTTAACTGTTTCGCGAAAAATATGGTCCCCAAAAATTAAAGTGTTTTATTCCACACCACACATTAAGTGACCAATGGTTTTGGTTTGCACTTCCCGTACCCAGACTGGATTAACTGTTGAATAATGTGATGTTATGACGATTAACTGACCTTACTGCGAAAAACTTATCGGAAAAATTATTTTGACAAAAAAAATTTGGGGCGGCCTCTATTGCTTATTTATAACGGGGAAGTTTACCCTTTTTCAAAATCGCGGTCTAGAAGTTCTTGGGTAGTTCCGTGGGGAAAGGGTGATATTTGTGTTTTTTTGGTGCGGTTAACGGTAGATTGGGATGTATCACATAAGCTAGCTACTTGACGGCTACTACCTGGGGATTATCTTTTAAATTAAAAATTTCCCCAAATTTTTTTCCTCATTGGTAGCATTCCGGGGTTTCCACTTTCCGTTTTTCATATTCAATACTACCACTAGCATTAAACCGTTCCATTAAACACTGAAGAGATTGCCATGGTACACGTCTATTAAA
>JAHBCN010024832.1:0-11592 GCA_019359885.1 Listronotus oregonensis | reverse complement strand
TATTTTAGTAAGTAAATTTTCCATTTGCCACAATTTTTTATTGTAATTTTTACTTACCGGGCCCACGGCCGATTTTATTGAAATTTTGTATACCGAGGATTTTTAAAACGCTGATCACGAATCTGAAGTCAATTTTTTCGTACTCTGCTGGTTTTTAAGTTATAACGCCCCACTCGAACCTAACCAGCAAAACTTTCCTAAAATTCCTCCTTCTGATTACACTTAAAATGGAAGATTTTATCGAAATACACTTACTATTTTATAAGTTAAAATTAATTTCACCTTTATTTAACAAATATTTTTAATAAAAAAAGCACAACAAGCACTTCCCAAAATATTATTCTTACTTTTATAAATGTCAACAAAATTGTCTAGAGATTTTAGACTGTTTTATGTTGGTACGCCAGGGACCCGCGAAACAATTGAATGGCCTACTTTATAATTTTGAATTATTTTTATTTTTCGCGATTTAAATTTAAAAATTAAGCGCATTAAATTATTTCGCGGGTCCCTGGTGTACCAACATAAAATTGTCAATACCTAAACAATTTTGTTGACATTTATAAAAGTAAAAATATTATTTTTTGGGAAGCGCTTGTTGTGCTGTTTTTATTAAAAATAATTGTTAAATTAGGGTAAAATTAAATTTATCATATAAAATAATAAGTATATTACCATAAAATCTTCCATTTTGGGTATAATCAGTTTTAAAAAGGAGGAATTTTAGGAGTTTGTGCAGATGTGAGGTTAGGTTCGAGTGGGGCGTTATAACTCAAAAACTAGCAGAGTCCGACTAAATATGATTTCAGATTCGTGGTAAGCGCCCCAAAAACCCCTGTATACAAAATTTTAATAAAATCGGATGTGAGTCCGGTAAGTAAAAAATTACCTTTTTTATAATTAAGTTGTCCTCTCTATTTACATAAATATACACGTTCGGCGCTTGAAAAATTTCGAATATGATTTTTGCGCAATGTGTAAGAGAAGGAGACGGAGTAGAGAGAGAACAAATTTCGCTCCACCCTGGGCGGTTATCGTGTCGTCGTTGCGCTTATCAGTCCGGTCAAAGTTCGGTTGCAATTCCTCGCATACCTAAGTACGTGTTAGCCGATCATGTTTACAATTTATTTCCACCTTTGGTACGAAGACGGATACAGTAATAAAATAAAAATGGTCTTCACTGTTAAACAAAAGATTAATATCATTAAATGGTATTGTTTTTTGACTTGCGATTATGGGCACGTTAAAAAACAACATACATTTTTATCTATCGTGAGCGCGTAAAATTCCAATACTTGATTCGAGGCTGACCTATGGCTCCAAGCGCTTGCTAAACATCATTGCGAGCCAGCCGAAATTAAATTCACATTGCGAGCGGTACGGGGAATCGGCGTCGCTATCGGTGGGAGGCATGATACTATTACTCGAGAAGATAAACCCACGCGCATGAGATAAGCCTATCTCTCTCGCACGCCTGACGTCACTCGATGACAATTTCCCCAGAAATGGCGAGTTTTAATATGGCATTCCGATTTCTGTTTAGATGTTAGATGGATTAAGCGCATGATTTATTTATTTTTTAAACGTCATAAGTAATTCCAAAATACAATAAACGTTAAAAAGGCTTTAAAACACTGCTTTCCTAACCGACAAGCAGAATTGTTGTCATCGAGTGACGTCATGCGCAACGTCGTACGAAATTAAATCGCCAAGTGGTTTTATCTTCTAGTAATAGTATCATGGGTGGGAGGTTTCCTATGCAGTCGTTCTCTGTCTACTCTCTATCTATTAGTGTCTAATACATTAAAATTCAATCCGTAAGATTCAACTCGCCAAACGTGTATACTTTACTATTAAAATATTAAATCTTATTCGTTATTACATGTTTTTTTTTCGCCAGGCGTAATCAATTCTGTGGGATCAGGTTATTTTGCGTAATTCAAATTAAATCTGAAAAATCGCATGATAGCGATTATTTCAATAATCGGATTATCGATTATTTTTAATGCGAATTATCTCATCACTAAAAATAAGAGTTTACCAGATGATCGGAACCTAACCTTGTTTTTTTTATATATAAAGCAAGAGAGGCGTGTTGTTAAATTCATCAGATGGTTTAGCGCTGAAATCAATCGTGACGTCACACTAGATTACCGCTAGTTTTATCCTTGTCCATATACTACTAAAACAAACGCCATCTTTCTTTAGCGCTTTTCCATCAATTAATTTAAAAACGGCTTGATGAAACAGCGATTAGTGCGCACGATTCATCGATGAATTTAACAACACGTCTAAGTTTTTAATTGCATCGATGGATCCAGCGCATTAAGCGCTTATTCATCAAACTGTTTTTAAACTATCACTAGAGTCCAATGGACTCCATTAAAGTGTACTTATAAAATACTTGAGCAAAAAAATCTAATACGGAAGAGAAACACAACCATCAGCTGAGCATTGACAGTTGCAGAACAAAAAGCAAAGCGTTTTTAAACATTTCGTTTTATTCGTTCCATCAGAACCTTTCATGACGTCGTCGTCGTAATCGCAAACACCTAATACGCTATTTTTTAGAGCTTCAAAACCTTTGAAAGTTGCTTAAATCACAGATTACTAAAGGTTTTAGCTTAAATACTTGTGGTTATTTTGATGGTATTTGAACTAAAACAGAAAAAGTGTTAGAACTAACTTCAAACACCTTTCTTCGAAGCCTTGCTTTTTTCATTTATGACTCTAAGGCAGCAGAGATCGGATGTATAAACATATGTTCGCTTAAGTTTTTAAATAGAATGTTAGGTAATTGTCTCGAAAGTTGCCTCCTCTCCGATTTTGACCAAATTTGGTATACGGGGTTTTTGTGGCTGATTACGAATCTGAAAAAATATTTTTCGGCAACGTTTCGTTTTCGAGATATTCATCATCAAAGTTGAAAATCAAACTAACCTTATTTTCACTATATTCCCCCTTCTTTTTGTACACAATTCTTGATTTTTATATAAAGTGGCACACAATATTTTATAAACACCCTTTAAAAACTTATATTTTTATTTATTTTACACCTTTTTTCCATTAAATTGCGAAGCTTTACTTTCAAGCGGGGCGGCCTTGATTTCCTAGTGTATACATGGTTGCGGCCACGATCCGAAGTATGAAAGTGGAGGTTTGCAATTAAATGGAAAAAAGGTGTAAAATAGATATAAAAACAAGTTTTTAAAAGGTGTCTTTAAAATATTATGTGCCAATTTAGTGTAAAAATCAAGAATTCTGTACAAAAAGAAGGGGGAATAGTGTAAATAAGGTTAGTTTGATTTTCAACTTTGATGATGAATATCTCGAAAACGAAACGTTGCCGAAAAAATATTTTTACAGATTCGTAATCAGAGCCCCAAAAAACCCCCGTATACCAAATTTGGTCAAAATCGGAGAGGAGGCAACTTTCGAGACAATTACCGAATGTTAGATAAATAAAGAATTCTGAAACATTAAATTTTACATTTATTAAAAATATTTTTTCTAACAATGGGCCATTGACTATGTCAAAAAAATTGGGTAATATGAACTACAACGTTAAAGGTATTTTATTGTTTTATATGTTTCTTGATAAATATGAAGAGAATGCGAAGAGCTACCATTTTAAGGGGTGTATTTTTAAATATATAGACGTTAACACAATAGTTCATCAAAATTAAATTTCCTATTTGAAAAATATATTCAAAAAACAAAGTAAAAAAAAACGCAAAAGGCGGGTTTGTAAATTCACGGTTCAAATCATCAGGTAGGTAAAAATAATAACCAAATTGCGCCCCAAAAATAAGGGGTAAGCCTGAATAAAATTTTCAGTTAATAAATGATCGCCTGGTTTGACCCAAATAGGATGGAATTATTGTGGCCTGTAATAAATACCATACTTAAAATTATTAAAATTTTGTTAATAACTTTTACATAGCGATAATTTATATAAATTTAAAAGAACTGGTCGGTGATGATTAGTTAAAGCGGCTTTTAATTTTTCCCAAGTATATTTCAGACGTAAAAAATCACTAAAAGTAGAAACAGAGCTGGGATTCTGTAAAAATATAAGGAAAGAGAATGTCAAAATAGGGATCACACGTCTTTGTTGCTCATTAAGGTAACTCATAAGTTTGTCACTGTTTCGAAAGAGATAGGGAAAAGGAATGTCAAAAAATTTGCTTACATAAACTTTTCCGATTAGGCCGCAATTCTGCCATGACTTAATCAAATTAAATTTAGACCAAGAATTTTTGGGCCGCAATTTTGCCATACATAAACTGGGAAAAAGTTTAACAAACGAAATAAAAAAATAAAAAAAATAATGCATTCTTTTATTTTTCAAATTTTGCCCCATATTTTTTTACGCGAATTTTTTGATGTAGGTATTGTTTTACATGAAAAAAAGCTCTTACCATGTTCTTTAAAACGGTTTTTGCTAAAAGTCTTTAGGATTTGTAGGACCCGTGATATGAATTTTCAAAGTTATATACTCCCACTTTTTTATCTTTAATGTTTTTAAACTTTGTGCTATAACTTTTTCCTCTGTAAATTTATGTATATATACAATATGGCATCAAAAAGAAAGCATGTTTTACGACCTTTAAAACAGTTTTTAATTTTTCATATTTAAATATTAAAATTATTTAATATCAAATTCTTCGTCAGCATCTTCGTGGATATTTCCTTCTGATAATTCAGTTACATCATGTCCTCGTACTCTTATGTGCTCATACGGTTTTTACAGAACATGAAGTAATTTAATTCTCGCATCTCCTGCAGTCATAGTTTCCTTTACATCTTTTGATACATCCACTGCAGGCTATTACTTCAAGCAACCCTTGCGGCGCAGATTTTTAATTGAGAAGGATTTAACCCTAGTAAAGAGTAGCCAAATTTGAAATGTCATATCTCGGTTACTAATAATTCTACTTACTTTAACTAGAAACCATTAAAGGTCGTAACCGTTTTTTATCATTGCAAGTTTGTATATATGTAGCTAAATTTAAAGAATAACATTCAAAATAAGAAAAAAAAGGTAAGAATAGCTAGCTTTAAAAAATCATACCTAAAATACTGTAAATCTTAAGGATTTTTTTTTTAAGGAACCTGGGGCCCGATTCTGTAAGTAAATTTTTTGACATTCCTTTTCTCTATCTCTTTCGAAACAGTGACAAACTTATGAGTTACATTTAGGGGCAACAAGGACATATGATTCTTTTTTTGACATTCTCTTTCCTTATATTTTTACAGAATCCCAGCTATGCTACCATATTTTTTAACCGAAGCGATGCCTATACCAAAATTGACGTAAAAATAGTTAACTAGCAACATTGCATTGTTTTTGCTTCAGTTTTAATTATATTTTCATGAAACTAATCTTTACCCTTAAGATGTAATATCCGATAGGAAATTTATGTTAACGACTACAAACTGGAAAGAATTTAAGTTAAATTAAAAAAACTAAAAAGTGAAACATAATTCTACCCCTATTATTTAAAAATTAACTTTAATGTTTAAGAAATTACATTGTTCATATTTAAACATATATAACTATCAATTTGGGATTTTTATGCTTAAGAAATGCATCTTTAAATGCCTTTCGCAAAGTTTTAAAATTACACTGATCACATTTAAACATATCAATATCTTCGGGATTTTTATGCCTGAGAAATGCACTTAAATGTTTGCAAATTTTAAATTACAGTCCATTTAAAATATCAATTTGATTTTATCAGAAAGCTTTTAAATCTTTCGAAAGTTTTAAAATTCACTGATCACATTTAAACATATCAATATCTTCGGATTTTTATGCCTGAGAACATGCATCTTTAAATGCTTTCCGCAAAGTTTTAAAATTACACTGATCACATTTAAACATATCAATATCTTCGGATTTTTATGCCTGAGAAATGCTCTTTAAATTGCCTTTCGCAAAGTTTTAAAATTACACTGATCACATTTAAACATATCAATATCTTCGGGATTTTTATGCCTGAGAACATGCATCTTTAAATGCCTTTCTGCAAAGTTTTAAAATTACACTGATCACATTTAAACATATCAATATCTTCGGGATTTTTATGCCTGAGAACATGCTCTTTAAATTGCCTTTCTGCAAAGTTTTAAAATTACACTGATCACATTTAAACATATCAATATCTTCGGGATTTTTATGCCTGAGAACATGCATCTTTAAATTGCCTTTCTGCAAAGTTTTAAAATTACACTGATCACATTTAAACATATCAATATCTTCGGGATTTTTATGCCTGAGAACATGCTCTTTAAATTGCCTTTCTGCAAAGTTTTAAAATTACACTGATCACATTTAAACATATCAATATCTTCGGGATTTTTATGCCTGAGAACATGCATCTTTAAATGCCTTTCTGCAAAGTTTTAAAATTACACTGATCACATTTAAACATATCAATATCTTCGGGATTTTTATGCCTGAGAACATGCTCTTTAAATGCCTTTCTGCAAAGTTTTAAAATTACACTGATCACATTTAAACATATCAATATCTTCGGGATTTTTATGCCTGAGAACATGCATCTTTAAATGCCTTTCTGCAAAGTTTTAAAATTACACTGATCACATTTAAACATATCAATATCTTCGGGATTTTTATGCCTGAGAACATGCATCTTTAAATTGCCTTTCTGCAAAGTTTTAAAATTACACTGATCACATTTAAACATATCAATATCTTCGGGATTTTTATGCCTGAGAACATGCGTCTTTAAACTGCCTTTATACAAAGTTTGAAAATTACATTGATCACATTTGAATATATCAACATCTTCGGGATTTTTATGCCTGAGAGCATGCATCTTTAAATTGCCTTTATGCAAAGTTTTAAAATTACACCGATCACCTTTGAACATGTCACCAAGTTTCCTATGGTGAGTGGGGTGCTTATTTAATTTTCGTTTCTGCATTTCTTGATGACTGTTTTTAATTGAATTATCTTTATGTTTTTCTTGACGAATGCAACGTACCAACATTCTAAAAATTAAAGAAAAAAATTTAAATTTATTTTATTTTACCATGAAAAACTGCATGATAAAAAATTATAAGCAAATATTGTAGGTTTAAGCTATTAAATCATTTCAATAACCGAGCATGACGTGCAGTAAAACCTTCTTGGAATTAAGACTCATTAGATTATGGAGTTTACCAACAAAGTGTATTGTATCTTTAAAAGTGTTTAGACAATGTTATGGTTTCAATAACACAAAAATCTTGGACTTCTATTGTCTTTATTTGTTAATTGATACACAACGTTTGGTTAGTGATGTATCTCCAACCGTTTCAAATCATCACTTGAAAACGGTTGGAGATACATCACTAACCGAAACGATGTGTATCAATTAACAAATAAAGACAATAAAGTCCAAGATTTTAGTGTTATTGAAAGTGTATTGTAGTTAGTATGCAGGCAAACTCTGATGAAGTAATTTATTTGTATTTTGATATATAACTACTACGTTCAACCAGCGGCGACAAAAGTAAGAAAAGTAGTTCTGCTGAATTTGGAGAAATTAACAGTCCACGGGGTAAAATACTATAGTAATAAATTGATTTAAATTTAAAGAAAACAGTCAAAAATTTCCTTCGTAGAAAGAAAGTTAGGGAGTATTAAAGATGAGTGTAGTGTTAAAAAAATTTTCGGAGATTCTTCTGATAAAGTATTAATTTCTTCCAATCAACAGCATTCATATAAACCTGAGCCAGAAAATGTTCTGGTTATTTTTAATCATTATTTAAGAAGGTTTGGTTTGCTTGTTTTATTTTGTTTTTCTTTTAGATAATGTAGCCTTAGAAAATTTATATATTCCGCTATAACATTATAAAATAAGCACGACTAAGATTTGTAACATATGCAATAAATTAAGTAATTAAAATATCCTGGAAAGCTGTACGTGTGCAACCTGTCCCCAAGAAAGAATGCACAACTTTCCCTTCTAACTAACGCCCCATTGACCTATATCTCTACTATCAGCTGTTTGTAAGGTAATGGAAAAATTCATCAATTCCCTAATATTACAGTATTTGGAAAAACCAAAAAAATTTATGACAGACAGTATGGATTCCGCCACAGAAGATTCTCAGCTGATCTTCTTTCCTTGCCTTAGACAACTGCAACAAGTCCCTTGCGTTACTTGGTAAATCCCTGATAGTTTTCTTAACAAACTTCTTTCCTATGGTTTTTCACCTAAGTTTTTTTCTTGGCTCCCCAGTTCGCTTTCTAATCGAATTTATCAGTTAATATAAATGATCATTTTTCCAGCTTCTATCAAATTATTGCTGGAAAGCCCAAGGCTCAGTATTGGCAACAACTCTGTTTCTTCTTGACATCAACGATCTTCTCTCTTTCACAATCAAGCCTATTCATAGTTTTTTCTGACGATAGTACTAGTGATGAGCAAAGCAAGACCAAGACCAAGACCGGGCTAGTCTTGGTCTTGTCTTGTCTTGCAAGCCTGGTCTTGGTCTTGGTCTTGCAAGTAAAAGGAAGGTCTTGGTCTTGGTCTTGCACCACCCGGTCTTGATCTTGGTCTTGGTCTTGCTGCAAGAGTCTTGCTGGTCTTGCTTTTTTTTGTAAGTAATAATTCAAACTAAGTAATATTGAATAAAATATATTTTTTTAATACTTGAAAATAAATAAAGACGGAAACTATATTTTCTGCATTAAAATAATAAAATATGCCAGTTTTAACCTTACATATACGTTTGAATTATTTTAAATGTAGGGATTTATTTATTTATGCTCCATTTTTAGTTGAATTGAGACACAACCGGTTTTCATACATTTAGTGGCGCATAGAAACATTTTAGTTATAAGAATTATTATTTTTTTTAAGAGGCATATAAAATTAAAAGAAATACAAAACTATGTACTGTGTAAGCAGAAAATTACTTTTAATTCCAACCAAATGTGAAATTTTTATGAAAATGATTTTAATGTGCAACATTGGTTTCTGATTTTAAAAAAAGTTATTTAGAAATTTTTTCAGATCGTATAAACTTTTTATTTTTAAATTAGTCAAACGTTTGCCGTACAGACTTTGTACAAATACTGTATAAACATTATGCATTAAACAAGGTGGGTCAATACTGTGACAAAGCTTGATATCTTCAAAACCCGTTTATTATGGTGAAAAACTGAATATAAAAAATATAGAGAAAAAGGGCGTAAAATGTGAAATTTTTTGCTATTCCAGAATTATCCGAAGAATATACTTCCACTCAAGAAAACCCCCTTATTTTAGCTTTGAGCCCAAAATTTGAAATTTATGACAAAAAATCCATTTAAAAAAATCACCACCCTGTATATTATGCCGAAAAATTGTTAAACTATAATATAGAAACAATGTCAACGTAGATGTTTTTTAAATTTTCTGTTTTGATAAAAATGATGTCATTATTATTTTTTTTGCATTGTTTTGCCTTTTACGTTAAAACCGGAAGTGATATTTTAAATCCATTTGTATAAAAATTATTCCTATATGACATGAAAAATATATTTTTTATTAATTCTTTTTTTTAACATTTATATCTTAGTTTTAAGAAGCAATCTAATGGTGCCACTTCTTAAAGTGTGGAACAAATATAATGTTTTTCTGGATTTTGAATTTTTCTTATCCACCCTGTAGGTGGCATCACTTAATAGCTAATAAAAAAAAACATTGGGAATATAAAGGTTATTTTCAGCTTCTATAAGTTTTGTACCCCAAGCTTTTCCCTGTCGTGAACGGTTTCGGAAATATCGTGCTTTGTCGGACCAATTGAGTCACAATTCTATTATTTTTGAAACATGTTATTGAATTAACTCATAATCGTTGTTAAAGAACTCTATAAACTAACAAACTGATCCATTTAATTATTATTTTATTAAAGAAACCTGTTACTCATTAAATAATTTTTTGGCAGTTCTCGCCACATTTTTTGTCATTTATGTATGAAATACCTCTGTATATTAAATATAAAAATTAAATATTAATATATTTTGCAAGAGTCTTGCAGGTCGGTCTTGGTCTTGCGTAGTCTTGCACTCCTCGGTCTTGGTCTTGGTCTTGCATACCCCGGTCTTGGTCTTGGTCTTGCAAGCGAAAAGGCGGTCTTGGTCTTGGTCTTGCTGCAAGACCAAGACCAAGACCGCAAGACCAAGACCAGTTTCGCTCATCACTAGATAGTACCTTCTACTCTAATATTCAAATTCTTAAGTTTTTTCAGTCACTCTGTAAGCCTGATTTGGAAAATAGACACAGGTCGATGCAGATATCTCTTTCACCAGTACATAAACTAATGCCTCTAAAACACAGTCATGTTTGATGTCGCGAAAAAAACCTGCCAATGCTCATCCATTATATAGGAGCGACCAAGTTCTGCACAGAACAAAAAAAAAACAAAAAATAATCAGTTAATCATGTGGGTGTCACGTTTGAGAATAACTCCGATATAGGTGTCATTATGCAAAAGATTCCTGGTGCAGCTTCACTGGGAGATGGTGGGTATGAATAAGAACACGATTTGGAATTTAGAACAACGCATCTAAACGAGTCTACAACAGATTGTTTGAGAAAAAAGGAGTGATAAATGACAAGTACCAAATACCTCGGGGGATGCTGATTTTAATTATAATTCAGAAGCAGACGACAATTATCATAACGGTTAAAATTACAAATTAGAAAATCGCATTATTTAATCCATTACTTAACTGATCTGAAGCAAAATAAAAAATTATTTAAACAAATTGGAGTAAATGCTCAGAGTTTAAAAGCAGAAATTACTAACAACTTTTAAATTTGTAATGCAGCCACGTAGATACTCTTGTGTAGTCATGTTCTGTGTAAAATTATCTTCCTGACAACTAATCATCTGATAAATTGTGGACTAAGAGCGGAGTAAGGATATGTGACCCAGAGAAATAGAGGAGGGAGAAAGCGCTTCGACCACTGCGCATCCAATTTTACGAGGACGGCATGTAAGCCGCCATGGTTGCTTCTACTTGTCAAATCAAAATTGACATTTGACATAACAAAGTTTTGTTTTCTTTGTTGTTCTCATGGAATAAAAAAATGTTTAGTTTACTTTTTGTACTAGATTTGCTTTGTATCTTTCGTTTTATTTTAGTTTAGTGTTCCATGTATAATGCTTTAATTTAGTTTAATAAACTATTTCTTGTTGCGTGAGAGGTGTTCCAACTCTAAAAGATATAGTACAGTAGAAGATATTATTTTCGTTTGTAAGTACCCCATTTTATATAGTGAAAAAATTTTATTGTGTAAATAAAAACCCAGAAAAATTAAAGCTAAAATAGTTTAATTGTAATTTTTTAAGATAACATACAATATAATAGTTTAGGTCTCTTGATTTTTGCATTCTTGCAGACACAACAAAATTTACGTGTAATATTTTAATTTTAGATTTCCAAAAGAGGAAGTTTTGGTTAAAAAATGGTTGAGGGTACTGCAAATGAACAATTGGTCAGGTAGCAGATACATTTGTTCAGAACAGTTCCTGGATAGTAAACATATATAGGACAAAGAAAGATTTTAAAACAAAATGTTATAC
>JAHBCN010024831.1:0-11679 GCA_019359885.1 Listronotus oregonensis | reverse complement strand
CTAGTTATAATAGGAATAACATCTGAAATTACTGATTCTGTTGAGCTAATTTTTTTTGTCCTTTTTAAAAAGGGTCTCAAATTTTTACGGGGGATTTAAATTTCCCACTGGTAATTGGTTAAACTGTTAAACCAAGATTTTCTTGTTTAGCACAATAAATGATGATGGATCTTTTCAACTCTTGCAATCTTTCCAGCATATAGAATCTTGAGTTCCATCTAGTTGGTACATCTTGCAAATTTTTTTTTGACTGAAAAACCATGCTCCTCTTGAATTTTTTCAACTTGTGAAAGCTAGAGAAGAATCCCCAAAGTGGGTAGCTATTCGTTTTGCAACTGCAATCAAATCTGATACAGCCGTTGACTTTTAATGTATCCATGACTCCCTAATTGCAAAGTATGTAAAACAACTTTCACTACCCATATTGGCATCTTTACAGCCCTTAATATTTGGGGCCCCTGTCGGGAATTTTTTTTTCTTTATGTCCCAAGTGTTTACAACCTTAAAAATTTTGTCAGCAATCGCTACTCCTTTTTACTACCTGAAATAAACCCCTTTCAATATAACTTTTCCCCCTTTTTCCAATCGTCACCGATCCAGTGTCCCGTTAAGCTGATAAAACTAACATTAGTATTTGTGCAGGTCCAAATATCAAATGTCAGAAAAAACCATAAATCTTTTTCTTTTGTCTGAAGATTTGTTTTAATTTTCTCCTATTTTTTATATATTAAGATATAATTTTCCCCACGAAAAAAATTCGGTTGCATTTTTAAGAATCTAAAAGGCTATATAAGTAAACTATTCTACAAAATTATTTATGTTTTAAAAAAATTTAAAAAAAATTCATTATAAATTAAAAAACTCTTTGGTGTTTTTTCTTTATTTTGGAAAAGTGGGTTTTTTAAAAAGGGGTTTTTGCCATAATATATGACATGATATCACTCTAAACTTCAAAACTTCAAAATTCCCCAAAACCTTTTTTAAGTAAAAACATTACTCATAAACAAATTTTCCAAAAAAAAAAAAAATGCATTATAATAAATAGCGTAAAATGATGTCAAAAAAATACGGTTAAATAAAATAAAAAAAAAAAAAAAAAAAAAAGGTGACCCTGTTAAAACCCTTTTCCCTTTCCCTTTTTTTACATATAGAATATCTACACTGAAAAAAAAAAAAAAAAGATCTAATAAAGCATCAAAAACTTCGGGGGGAAAAAAAGAGGAAATGGGACATGTCAAGAATTAAAATAGCACAAAACAGCAATAAAAAAACAACATAGGTTGGTCATAGAAAAAATTAAAAAAAAATGTTAAAAGCCTCACACAAAACTATCTTTAAAAAAATTTGGTCAGAGAATAATAGGCCTTAGCAAAAAAACCTTTTTCCCTTTTCTCCTAAACCCTTTTCCCCAGGATATTTTCGAATGGGCGCCGGAAGGTGATTAAATTTTTTTTCCCTTATACACAAATGAGTTTTTTACCAACGTTGAGGACGGTATGGGAAGAGCAGTCCCCCCCATTTCGAGTTGGGTAAAAAGATTCTCAGAAATTTAAAAATAAATTTTTTTCCAACCCAAAAACAGTTTCCAATATGAAAATACATTTAAAAATTAAAAATTTTTTTTTGCTAAAAAAAAAGGGGTTTAAAAAATTCCGTGTTTAGCTCCACATATAAATCTAACAGCTCTTTTCTGCAAGACAAACACGCTATTAAACAGGGGAAAGAGCGCAAGAACCCAAAAAAATATCCCATATCGGAGATGTGACTCAACGAGGGCATAGTACACGTTTGAGCCACATGACTATTTAATTCCTGGGAAACGACTTTAAAAACCCCTCTAGATATTTTTTTTTTTAAATTGTAAAATGTGCTGTTAAATTTCAACTTATCATCGATGTATAGGCCCCAAATTTATTTACACAGGATTACTTATTGGATTGCTCTCTAGTTGCACATCCCAAAACCCGCCCCAAAAATTTAAACATTTGTCTTAGACACATTAAGGGGGTTAAGGAAATTGGGTCACACCAGTCTTTAATCTTAATTAAATCTGTTTTTAATTTGCTTCAATTCACCCCATCCCCCTTTTCCGGGAAAAGGGTTTTGTCGTCAGCAAACATAGTAATTCTAGCTGAATACTTTTCCAAAATTTCTTTGTAAAAAAAAATCTTAAAAACAATAACCCGTACTTTATTATCTTTTATTGACATTTTTTAAAAAAAATTGCCCCTTAATATTTTATTTTTTATTTTGGGAAAAGGGAAAAAGACATAGGTTCGGCCCCTACTTCCGGCATCCGGTTCGCTGGGCGGCCCCGGGAATCGGGGTTCTGTAGTCCCCGGGAAACATGAGTCCGTTCCATCACTAGTTCTTTGCATTTTTTTTTGTAAAATACATAATTTTCGAGTTATTCGCGATCGAAAGTCGGAGTTTCTCGTCGATAAAATCAACGTTTTTAATCGGTTTTTTGCAAATAACTTGATAAGTATGCATTTTATCAAAAAAACTAAATAACAAAAATTGTAGCTTTAAAAAAAGTGAATAAAATGTATTTTTTTGTAATTGCTGTGCGACCAATACAAACCAAGTTGTGGTTTGTTAAGGGTTAGCTGTTATATCATGTATATGTATGTATCATAAAAGTTGAGTGAGTTACAATTAAGATAAGGTTAAACTAAAATTTTTTGAGTGCAAAAATCTTTGAAAACAACCCCCTAATTACCACTCTAATTAAAATAAGTGGTAGCTTTTTTTAGGGTCTCTTTATCTATGTATCATAAATAAATTCCTATTTTTAACGGATTTAAATTGATTCATTTTGAAAAAAATGAAGCTGCAAGTGAAAATTTTAATAAAAAATGACCTTTTCTTGAAAATAACTCGAAAACTAAGGGAGATACTTAAAATTAATTGGGTATAAAATTATAGCTTTTTAAATTACAAACATTTTGCTTTTTAAATTTAGTGTCTGACGGAAATTAAGTAATAAAACTATATATAGTATAGTATATAAACGTATAAAACGCGTGTGTATAGATGAGCACTACCTTGTTTCAGCCCTTAAAACTCACCCCTCTAAAAAAGTAAGGGTTTTAAACAGTTTTAACATATAGATTAATTATAGCTCTTGAAAAAACTAAAGTGTAAATCTCAAAGTCCCACAAACGGTACATCTACCCTACACTAATTATGTTAGTTGATGAAAAGATACAGGACGTCACAGTTTCACTAGGCATAAATATTATTTCCTTCTCTAATAAAAAATATTGTTAGTTTTTGTTGCAAAAGGCTCACAATACTTACAAAGCTAGAAAGAAGTTTCTAGGTGTATAATCTTTCTGCTTAAATTCGGCTCTCATAAAAAACTGGAACACTATCGCAAGGTGATACTTATCGCATAGAGCCCCACAGCGATCCCTTTTCAAAAATTCTGCAACATGGAAATTGTCTAAAAACGAAAAACAGTGCCGATTAAAAAGAAGCGATTAATTGAATATCCTTTACCTAAAACCTTGGTGTAACATTCAAGATGTTGATTAAATTCCATTTTTATATTTTCACTTTTTTGTACGTTAAAATTTCTTGACAAACTTTCCGGTTGCGCTACATGAGATTTTTTTTTACTTTTGTCTTTCCGGGATATATTTGGTTGCCTACTTTTAACGCTTTTCTTTTGGAGGGTAGAGGAAAGAAGAACTGTCTTGTCCGCCAAAATCCGTTCAATTAGGGTGGCGCTGCAGTAGCAACAGCGTAAATTTTAAAAAGAGCGCCAAAAATCATAAGAATAGGAGAAAGAAATGAACAAGAAAGGAAGAACTTTCGTTTCATTTTATAAATATTAATAATCATTTCATTTATTTCAAAAAATAATCATTTTTCATCTTTAATTTACGTCCATTAGGAAACCTTTTAATTTTAATTACACAAGCTTTGCCCATGATTGTTTAAAAAGTAGGTATCACGAATCTAAAAACATTCTTTTTTGGCAACGTTTTATTTTTGAGATATTCATCATCAAAGTTGAAAATCAAACCTACCTCGTTTTCACTATATTCCCCCTTCTTTTTGTACACAATTTATAATTTTTACACTAAATTAGCACAAAATATTCTATAAACACCTTTTGAAAACCATTTTTTATGTTTATTTTACACTTTTTGTCCGTTAAATTGCGAAGCGTCACTTTCAAACGAGGCTTGCTGACTAATTCCCCAGTGTATACATGGTTGCGGCGTTTGAAAGTGAAGGTTGCAATTAAATTATATAAAGGTATAAAATAAATATAAGAACAGGTTTTTAAAAGGTGTTTATAAAATATTGTATGCCAATTTATATAAAAATCAAGAATTCTGTGCAAAAAGAAGGAGAAATGGTGTAAATGAGGTTAGTTTGATTTTTAACTTTGATGATGAATATCTTGAAAACGAAACGTTGCCAAAAAATAATTCAGATTTTTTTCATCAGCGCCCCAAAAAAACCCCGTATATCAAATTTCGTCAAAATCGGAGTAGAGGCAACTTTCTAGGCAATTACCAAAAAGTATTTTACAAGTAAACATACTATTTACAAACTTCTACGTTTTTTGATAACAGTTATTCATTTTGGGTTACATTAACTTAATTTGGAATTGTCAAATTGCTCTCATTTTACAATTTGTTACGGTTTTGCGCTATACAATCTGGAAAAATATTTTTCGGCAACGTTTCGTTTTCGATAGATTCATCATCAAAGTTGAAAATCAAACTAACCTTTTTTTCACTATATTCCCCCTTCTTTTTGTACACAATTCTTGATTTTATATAAAGTGACACACAATATTTTATAAGCACCCTTTAAAACCTTATGTTTTTAGTTATTTTACACCTTTTTTCCATTAAATTGCGAAGCTTCACTTTCAAGCGAGGCGGCCATGATTGTGTATACATGGTTGCGGCCACTATCCGACGTGTGAAAGTGGAGGTTTCCAATTAAATGGAAAAAAGGTGTACAATAGATATAAAAACATGTTTAAAAGTTTTTAAAATATTATGTTCAAATTTAGTGTAAAAATCAAGAATTCTGTGCAAAAAGAAGGAGGAATACTGTAAATAAGATTAGTTTGGTTTTTAACTTTGAGGATGAATATCTCGAAAACGAAACGTTGCCGAAAAAATATTTTTTCAGATTCGTGCTCAGAGCCCCAAAAAAACCCAAATACCAAATTTGGTCAAAATCGGAGAGGAGGCAACTTTTGGAGACAATTACCCTTAATTTTCCAACTCGGCAAATTTTAATTTGTCAACAACTGCTATTTTCATACCATATCCTTTGCCTACGCTAGCGCCACCTATTTACTACTTAAAGCTGAACACTTTCAATTCGTCTCCCATATGAGTTATTTCTCCTTGCCTCTACTCTCCATATTTTTTCCACCTATTTTTTTATCACTGACCAATCGGAAGCTTCCACGCCCAATGTTTCTCGAAATTGCCACCAGAGCGACAGTAGCAAATTTTTGACGTTTGTCACAAAAAAAACAACAAATCGACAAACCACTAAATGATAAACATCTACAATTTTATTTTTTAAAATTTTGTCCGAGCAGATGTAAAAATTTTAGGTAGCGATAATAAATCGAAGAAAAATGAGGTTTCTAGGCATATCCTTTGTTAGTTTTCTTTTAACTTCTATAGTGGTGGCAAATGCCTATTATCAGAAGAAACAGTTTTACCCGTCTGTGGTTTATATTACAAAATCGAATCCTAGTATGGCTGTAAGTACCGATTTTTTTATAAAAAATTATGTGTTTAATAAAACACTTTCTTGACGTTTAATACACCTTTTACTAAATAGCATAATTTTGGTAACTTTGAGCTAAATTTACCATTCAACCATTGCTATAAGATTGTTCAAACTTTAATGATTTACTTGTAATTAACATGTAATATTCATTTTTGTAATGTTTATCATTACAGGTAATTTACATACAAGCCTTTATTGGTGTATGGATTCTGGGAAAACTGATGCGTAAAATATTTTTTGGGCAATTACGTACGACTGAATTTGAGGTAAGGCATTAAGCAAATTCCTCATTTTTATATCTCTCTCATTTTTATTATTAATTCTAGCATTTAATGGAACGTTCTTGGTATGCTATAACCGAAACTGTTTAGCATTTACAGTTTTTCGAGACGATTTTACTCCAAAGTTTGTAGCACTTTTTACGCTATTACTGTTTCTAAAATCTTTTCACTGGTTGGCCGAGGACCGAGTTGACTATGTAAGTACAATAACCAAAATAGTTTAAAAGGTTATTAAAGACCAGAGCTGTCAAAGTACTTTCATATAGTACTTCAAGTACTCATTAAAATTTACTTGCTTTTTCAAGTAAATTCAAAAAGTACTTGAAGTACTACCCAAGTATTTTACTAGAAGTAAAACAAGGTAGTTAATTAAGACGGCTCCCAGGGAAGAAGAAGAAGAAGTAAAACAAAGTACTTGAAGTAAACCAAAGTAACTGAAGTAAATAAAAGTACTGGAAGTACAAGTAGTTTTACTTGACTAGCATTTTTTTTAATAACATCAAGTTAAATATATTAGTGTAAAAGAAAATGTATACTTTGATAATTTAACGATTTACCTTACCCGTAAAGTCTGTTATTGTGATGTATGTATCGTGATTTTAAGCATTGTTATTTTTTTTTGAAAATTTTTCGGGTTTGAAGGTCCAATATAATTTTTTAATTCGAACCGAATATATTTTTTATTTTATATTTTGAAAACTTATGACCTTCCAAAACTAGTGATTAACCCAATATTTTCTGCAGTTTTACCCTTTTAAAAAAATTATCATTTTTCTTCTTTCTCTAACAACAAATGTATGTTAAACTAATGCATGTACCCTAAAGTCATAAATCTTTAAGTATAATAAGTATTAATTAAAACAAGTTAATTCCGTATTAAAAAAAATAATAAAGCTGGTAGAGGCGCTTGAAGAGAAGAAAGTGGCGAGATATATATTGTGAAATAAAATTTTAAATACAGGTATCTTTAAGTGGTGTTTGAAAAAAAAAATAAAAAGTATTTTATTTGTAAAAATGTAGATTATTTAAACTTTTACAACACTTTGAAAAACATATCAGATTGAGTTTGTTTAATATCTGTAATGTAAATAAAATTTTGGTATATTTCCAATAAACCTGTTTCTTTAGATGATCTTTTAATGATAGTCATTTTGGTTATAATTGTGTGGGTTAGTATTTTTTAAATATAATGTTTAATACTTAAAAATAAACTTTTGTAAACAATGAATTAGCATCACATAAGCTGCAAATGTAGAAAATTTGTAAATAAAAAAAACTTTTTGTGTTCTTCAACAGTTGGTTATTTATTTGTTCTGTAATTAGGGAAAAAATTCGACTTTTAAAATATTATGTAAGAATGGACTTTTATTACAGGGTTGTTTCGTTTTAAACATTTTGTTTTAATTGACTGTTTTAAACATGTTTTAAACATTTGTTTAGGTTTAAAATAGTGTTTGTTTAAAACAGTTTAAATAACATGTTTAAAACACTTAAATTAAACAAGCGTTTTTTTTTCATTTTCTTTATTAATATAATGAATAAACATGTGAAAAATTCTCAAATACATTACACAAATTTTTTAACATACATATTATTTATTTATTAATAATAGTAACACAAAAAAATGGAAAAAACATTTTGCATACAAGAGTTGAAGAGTTAACAAATTTCTCAAACTGTTTCAGTCTGCTGATCATCAGTCACGTCATCATCATCATCCACGATTGTTATTGCAATAGCCAAGTTGCTAGTCTTGGGTAGTTCGCGAGCGACCTAGGTGGAAAGAGCGCTCTTTTAGGTGAACTACGCGAACTAGTTTGCTGAGGATCCCACTCTTAGTTCATTTACCTAACTCATAACCTCCATCAAGACGACCGCACCTAAGAGCTTTTTAGAAAATCCCATTTACAGCACTACATGCATGTGTTTTAGTAATGATGAATCTTTAAATCAGGGACCTCAATATGACTTAGACCCATATTGAGGCTTCCTAAAATATTAAAAAACAAAAAAAAAACTTTCGATTGTCGAGCACCCTCTAATGCTTCGCATTATGAGTCGAGCAAAAGAACTAGCGAACTAAAAGCACGAACTAGTTCGCAATAGGACTTCGAACTAAATTGAGCGCTCCTTATGGCGAACGATTACGCTATAAGGTGCGCCCTGTAAATAGTCTGGGGTTCCCTCAGGCCAATAGCTCCTCATTGCAATTGGTTTTCTTATTTCGGGGATTCACCGGCTCAGCCTCACGGCGGCGGAGCGAATTCGTTCGGAACGGCTGATCGCGACAGTTTAGTACAAAGTAGTGATGGGCATAATCGGATTATTTTAAGAATCTAATTATTGAATTATGAATGATTTCAATAATCGGATTAATTGATAATTCAAATATATAATTATTTTATTTTTTAACCGTTTGAATTATAAATTCTTGATTTCTGAATGAATATGTAACTCGATTCCGATGTAACTAAACACAAAGACTAAATATTATATACAGTTTGTCATAAAAGTCCGGGATCTCCTTAATAATTCGTCAACGGAGATTCTGGACTTTTTTGACTCTGTATAATATATATTATTATTATTATTATTATTTTAGGAAATAAATTTTCCATTTGCCATAATTTTTTATGGTAATTTTTTACTTACCGGGCCCACGGCCGATTTTATTGAAATTTTGTATACCGGGGATTTTTGGAACGCTGATCACGAATCTGAAGTCAAACTTTCCTAAAATTCCTCCTTCTTAAAACTGATTACACCCAAAATGGAAGATTTTATCGAAATACACTTATTATTTTATAAGATAAATTTAATTTCACCTTCATTTAACAAATATTTTTAATAAAAAGCACAACAAGCACTTCCCAAAAATATTATTTTTACTTTTATAAATGTCAACAAAATTGTCTAGAGATTTTAGACTGTTTTATGTTGGTACGCCAGGGACCCGCGAAACAATTGAATGGCCTACTTTATAAATTTGAATTATTTTTATTTTCGCGATTTAAATTTAAAATTTAAGCGCATTAAATTGTTTCGCGGTCCCTGGTGACAACATAAAATTGTCTAAAATACCTAGACAATTTTGTTGACATTTATAAAAGTAAAAATATTATTTTTTGGGAAGCGCTTGTTGTGCTTTTTTTATTAAAAATAATTGTTAAATTAAGGTAAAATTAAATTTATCATATTAAAAAATAAGTATATTACCATAAAATCTTCCATTTTGGGTGTAATCAGTTTTAGAGAGGAATTTTAGAAGTTTGTGCAGATGTGAGGTTAGGTTCGAGTGGGGCGTTATAACTCAAAAACTAGCAGAGTCCGACAAAATATGACTTCAGATTCGTGATAAGCGCCCCAAAACCCCTGTATACACAATTTTAATAAAATCGGCCGTGAGCCCGATAAGTAAAAAATTACCTTTTTTATAATTAAGTTGTCCTCTCTATTTACAAAAATATATACTTTACTATTAAAATATTAAATTTTATTCGTTATTACATGTTATTTTTTTTTCGCGACGCGTAATTAATTCTGTGGGATCAGGTTATTTTTCGTAATTCAAATTAAATCTGAATAATCGCATGATAGAGATTATTTCAATAATCGGATTATCGATTATTTTTAATTCGAATTATCCCATCACTAGTACAAAGTCGGACTTTAAATAAGGTATCTATTATTTAGTAAGTAAGTAGAATAATAGATCATTCAATTAATATTATGTTTGAGAAAATATGATATAAGCAATGTTTTTTCTAAGTTTTATTTGTTTAAAACATAAAATTTAAAATAAAAAAAAACATGTTTATAGCAAAAAAAACGTTTGTTTAAAACAAAAAAAATGTTTTTTATGAGTTTTATTTGTTTAAAACATAAAATTTAAAACCCCAAAAAAACATGTTTAAAACAAAAAAAAATGTTTAAAAAAAAAAAAAAACATGTGTTTTGTATCAAATTAAAAAATACATGTTTTTTTTCAACCCTGGAAATTTACCGCCTCTCTGCCCAAATAAGGGCTTGTATAGATATTTTAACCTCGCCCCCTTTCCTTTGGGACTTTTACGTAATTAATGAATGGTCTCTAATGTATAAAAAACCACTCTATTTGATGTTTTTTTATTTTTTGTAGATGGAGAGAAGTCCAGTTATAAGTTGGCTGTTTCATGTAAGAGTATTAAGTCTTCTCTTACTGTTAGGAGCTCTGGATTTACACTTTATTTCCCATGCTTACCAATCCACTGTTACCAAGGTAAGACATTATAAATTTTCTTTAACTTTTGTGCTATGATACATCCAAAAGCTTGGAAGGTAAGTGTTAATTCTTAGGAAAGTTTTACACAAATTAGGGGCGCAGATTAATATTTTTTATTAAAAATTTTTATAAAAAGCTTTTTTTTTAATTAATAAAACGATATTAAAATTCCTAATTTTAAATGTTTTTGCATGTGACTTAAAACATTTCCTGTTTGGTTAACGTCATCATCCCCATTTTGTTGTCAAATATCTGTGACCGACATAATTGTCAGTTCATATGGAAAACTTTTTTATTTCTTGTTTCTCAAAAAAAAAATACTGATAAAAATTTCTGCTTGTCCTTAAACTCACAAAACACTGATCAAAGTTTGAACAAACCTCAGTGTAAGGGGGTAGGTGCAAATTAACACACATGGCATAATATTCTGAACAAGTTTTCCCAATAATTTTTTTTTCTGAGTTCAAAAATGAGGAAGTTTTCTCTTACACTATATTTGTTTACAAAGTATACAGATTATTTTTGGGGTGTATCATAGAAAACCAACTTTAGATATGTAATGGCTAATCGCATTTATGGCAAGTTTATGCTAGCGCGCACTAAACAAACGATAGTGTCATTTAGCATGCGTATTTAAAAAATAGGACCAGTGCCGGACTTAGAATCAATTAAACGTGTGACTGTCGACTTTACACGGTTTTATGTCAGTTCAAAAACGACGAAAGTTTGAACGCTTTCTGTATATTTAAAGAGTTTTGCTTTGGTTGGGGATCAGTAAAGGGATCGTGTAATACACTGTCACCTGTCGTTTATTTGACTGGACTTGCATATGGCCGTACAATAAACGGTTTTTTGCGAGATTGGAACAATCTTATAAACAGAAGGGTAAAAAAAATGTTGGTACAAATAACGTTAACTCTTTTCCCGCCTAGACTTATGTTTTCGATAAGAATAAAAGGATATTGTAAACATCTTAAATGTATTTATACAAAACGAGCATATATTTATTAGAGGTAGCCTTGCCATTTGGCAGTGCGAGAGAGGAAAAAAACACATAGTATAACCTTTCTTCGTGACTCTAACGTGGCGATTCATCGACGCGGAGAGACCGACCAATTAGCACGCAGAGCGGGGTATATATGTTCCTTTCGCCGACCAATGAGCACGTTGGAGGGAGAGAAAGGTTATACCGCTATTCTTTTCTTTTACAAATGTTCGCTTTTCAAGCGGCAAGGGTGCCTCTAGTAGGTATATGCTCCAAGGGAATACATTTTATGTTGTAACCATGGTTACTGACTTTTTAGATTAATGCAATACATTTTTGGGTTTAGTTTTTTCAATTTAAAAAAACAATTA
>JAHBCN010024830.1:0-11608 GCA_019359885.1 Listronotus oregonensis | reverse complement strand
CGTTAGATGGGTTTCATATAAAAATTAGGTTTTTTGATTATTCTTTTTTTCGTTTTAACACTGTTCTTCTAATCTGCATGCATTTATTTTGACAAACCATCCCCTTTTTTTTATTAATATCTATAATATAAATAATATAATCTATAAATAAAAAGACGATAAAAATTATATTTTCCCCTCTTTTATAGTGGTATTGTACCTTTACATTTTATATATATATATATAAAAAATTATAAGAAAAATTAATAATAATTTTTTAAAATAAAAAATTTTCTAACTTTTGGGATACCACAGTTAAAAAAAAAATTTGAACCGATAAAATTTTTGCAGAATATGTTTTTTTTCGCGTCAGCTGATTTAAACTCTTGTTTTTTTTTTAACTCGGCATATGGGTCCGAAAATTTTTTTCCCCCCACCAAAACCCCCCTCCCCCCCTTTTAAAAGTATCAGTCATTTTAAACATATCTTTTAAAAACCAACATTACAACTTTTTTTTGGGTTTTCACTTCAAGTATTATATTACCCATGGTCCAATTAAATTTTTTTACAAACAATTGAGATATTTTTTAAAAAAAAAATTGTAACTCGATTCCTACTGGTCGTAGAGACTTCTTTTTTTCAAAAGATTGGTTGTAAAGACAGCATTTTGCATTTCTAAGTTAAAAAATACGTTTTTTATGCGGGGGGGCCTCCAGCTTTGTTAATTAAAAAAAGCCCTTTTTCAAAGCTCAAAACAAAGGACTAAATATTAATTTTTTTAATACGTTGATTTAAATTAGCAATTTATGTCTCTAAAAAAACAAAATACAGTTTGTAGGACCTAAAATACTTATAAACAAAAAAGATATTGCCCAATGGATCAATTTTTGCCTATAAGTTTACATTTTTTTAATACTAAAAAACATTTTACATCCCCCCTTTAAATAACAATGGAGCTCCCGGGAACGAAAAAAACGTTTTTTCCCTTTTAAGCCTTCACCCCAATCCCCCCCTTTTTTTCAGTCTTAAACTAAAGTCATACGGGTTTTAAACATCACCACCCCCAAAATTTTTTTCACCTTCAAACCCGGGGTTTCCTATTAACCCCAGACTGGCCCTAAAACCTTTCTTTTTAAAGAACTCAATAGTCCATTTTTTTACAAAAAATTTGGTTTTTTAAAAGGGGAAATTTTTTTTTTGAAAAAAAAATAAAAATCTATATTCTTTCCTGTTTAAACTTTTTGTAAATAGAACTTAGAATTTAAAACTCTAAAGTTTTTGACTTTAAACAGATTAAATTTTTAGCAATAAAAAGGCGTCGCCTTATAATTACGAAAAATCACGCAAATTGTAGGTAAATAAATGTTACATTTACAAACCCAGCAACAATAAGTGTCAGGTGTGGAGGTTAATGAATTGGTTTAAGTTTGTTCGCGTGTATTCAGAGCCTTACGTCTTTTCCTGGGTACAGCAGTCCTAAAAATAAGTTAATTATGAAAGAAAGAAAAGAAGGTTATAATGGAAATATTTTCCCCTATACTCAACTATGATGATATCTTAGGACTTTTCAAATTAAAAAAATAAAGGTAATATAATAAACATGCACTTTACAAAAAAATCGTCTTGACCTACACAATACAGTTAAAAAAAATACTTTATTTGGTAATTAATGCATATTGCTCGTTTTTTGAGACAATTTAATAAAATTTAGATCCATAATAGACGTATAATATGACAGTTTTGGATAATAGCTATTTATGGTACTAGTGTGTTATTATACATATAAGTCACCCGAGAAAAGTTTAGCTAGGCTAATTTTCTCGAGTGGCTTATATTAATAACACACGTGTTCCCAATACACAATATTTTATCCAAAACTGTCATATTATAATAAAGTTAAAGTAAGATACATAGAAAAAGATCCTTGAAATAAAAAAAAATCTCTGTAGTATATTTCTAATGTGTCAGATTATGTGACATAGTAAATAACAGGTATATTCTTCTTGCAACAATGCAATTTTTCGAAGAAGGTTACGGTTTTTGTAATTAAGATGATTGTTTTTATTTAAAAAAATTATGTTTGTCAAGAACTGAAATAGTCCTAGAATGGAACTCTCAAGTTTATAAAGGAATTCGGGAAGAAGCTAATAGAGCAATAACCAACCTCATCCCAGAGAAATTAAGACAGTTTTACAATAAAGAATTTCGTGAATTGGAAGTGTGAAGAAAAATTTCCATTTGGTAAACGAAGTTTTACTGGCATATTTCTTATACTTAAGTGAGAAACTTGCTCCTTCGTCATTTTTGGACCGAAATATTCCATAGTAAAAACAACCCTTAAGATATATAAGAACATCAATATCTCCGGATATGGAAAAATTGTGTGTTTCTTAAATCAAAATCCAGAAACGAAGGCCAAATTATTAGGACGAAATCAAGCAATTTTTACAAGATGCTTTTAATGAATATTATCTCTTAGCCAGGGTAGGCACTTTGTTTTTTATTATAGTTGCCTTTTTACGCTTAAATCTTTTTATGGTCCTGGAACATTTTCATATTTTTACATTTCTTGTAATCGGGTTTTCTGTATAATATATAATTTATATAATTTTTTCGATTTCGGAGTGGTTTTGATACTAGGCGTTTTCTGGTACCTGTCGATGCGACGAATTGACAAAGTTGCTGATAAAACATCGAGGACAATGGACAATACCTTGTTATTTAAATCCCTGAAACAAAAACCAATAAATCAAGATGCTTTACCATTTTAAACGAAGGATTTACGGTAAACCCCTATTGAGTTAGTGCAGTATTTTTAATTACGATCAAAAATGTACCTGTGATTTTTTTAGCAATACGTAACCAAATTGTACTTCGTTCAGTTACGTATTGCTGACAATAAAAGCACGTTTGATTTTTAAAAAAACGGTCAATGATCACACAACCTATATCCCATTTACTTACTATTGGCAACCTGGTAGGTCATGGAATTTTACTATTCAATTCTTACCTGTAAAAGCTTTTCTTTTAAATGTTATGTTACACCTATATGAATTGACCAATCACATTTAGACATTACTGCTCTTATAAAAATTTAACTTTATGTGGTTGACATTATTTATTTATATTATCTATCTGACATGAAGCGTTGTCAGTTTCCCGAATTTAATTATTTAAAATGATGAACGTTATTTCGGAAGAAAAAAATAACATTTTTAGATGTTACCAATATTTTCAAAAAGACACTCCAGATTAGCTGAATGGGGTGATTTGAAACCTTGTAGCATATTTGACCATGTTTTAAAATTTAAATCAGTCCAAAAACCGCCTATTTTTGGCCATTCAACTTTTCTGGTACTTGTTTTAAACTGTACTTATGTTTTCTGTATCACGGTATCACCAACCATATTTTAAAAAAAATATTTATAAAGGCAAATGCATTATTATACAAACTATATATATATATATATATATATATATATATATATATATATATATATATATATATATATATATATATATATATATATATATATATATATTATATATATATATATATATATATATATATATATATATATATTTTTTACTTTAACAAACTATTACGGGAAGCTAGGAAAGATTTTAAATAAAAACGAACGACGTACACGTTTATATAAAAATTTAAAGTCGATGGAATACAAATACAAGACAGTAAATAACCGCGAATTTTTGGCAAAGTTTTTTTATTATTTATTATTTCATATTAAAACTAACTTTCAAATTATTTCAATTAACTATAGAAATTATCAACTATTTATTTTTTGGTAATGGGTTAATATTCTAACGACAGGCAATATTTAGTTCACCTATTTTTTTAGACAAACCTTTTATATTAACCTAAATACCAAAAATTTGTATGCGTTTTAGCAACCATGCTTTAAAAATTGTAACCTCTAAATGAGAAAACAACAACGTCAAGTATATTATACTACTGTGGTCAAAAACTAAAGTAAATATTTTATTTAAACTGCCCGCTCATGCCGATTTGTGCAAATTGTTTTATTTTTAAGTTGGTACCACTGATAATAACATCTGGTAAAAATTTATTGTCTTTAACATCATTAATATTTAGTTTACGTTTGATTTTGTGAATAAAGAAAAGTTGATTTGGCGATTTTTACAATATCTGATTTTGTTGAGCAATGAAGTGCGATTAAATTTTGCTTGCCGAATAAAATTTCTTGTGCCGAAACGTTCAGAATGTTACAAAAGGCATTCTGCGATGATACATACCATGTCGCAAAAAATGTGTATAAGTCTTATAAGGACTTTAAAGAGTGAAGGATTTAGTGCTTCAAAATCGACGATTTAGAGACCTTGTCAATATGGTAAATATTGAACGATTCAAGCGATTTTAAACGATCATTTAGGTCTCAGAAAAGTAAAATCACGTGTTTAGTGGCAAACTTTCTTAATTTCATTAAAAAAACGACGCAGAGAAGTCTGTACAGAGATGCTTGCCAACTATCAGGACGTTATAAAAGGCATTATTATTGGTGATGAGACTTGGATCTATGCATACGACCCGGAAACAACCGACCGTGCAAAAGGTGAACGACGGCCACGAAAATCAATAAAAATCGTTCAAAAATCAAGGTCCTGTTGATTGTTTTTTTTTTTTCGATAAACGTGGTGTAGTGCACTATTAATTCCTTCCATCCGGCAAAACAGTCAATACGAAGTATTATTTGAATGTTATGAGTCGTTTGCGTGAGGTTATTTGCAAGAAACGGCCGGAATTGTGGCGACACAACTCCTGGTTTTTGCATTATGATAAGGCACCATCTCACACTGCATTGGTTGTTCGAGACTTTTTGGCCAAAAATACTTCTCATATCGTTGCTTAGCCGCCGTATTCGCCTGATTTAGCTCCAAATGACTTCTGGCTGTTCCCAAAACTTAAAATATCACTTCGAGGACACCATTTTGAGAGATTGAAGACATTTAACGTAAATCGCTACGTGCATTGAAGGCCATACCTGAAGACGACTGTTTGGCATGCATGGAGGACAGGAAGAAACGTTGGCACAAGTGTATTTTATCGAAGGGGGATTATTTTGAAGGGGACGAAATAGATTTGGAAGAATAAATAAAGATTTTTTAGCTTATAACAAAATTCACCTTTGTTTTTGATCACAGTGGTATTGTAATTTTTATGACCTACTAGGATGCCTATATTAAGGAAATGGGGTATAAATTGAATTAAATTCGTATATTAATGGACATACACACAAGACGAGCTGTTAATAAATTAAGTGTTTTAAAGTATCATAAATAGCTTTTAGTTAAAAAAATATATCTACAGTAGTATTCGTCTTTTACATTAGCGAAAATTAAATATTTTTTTAGGTTAATTTTTTTAAACGAAGTTGTACTAAATTACTGTATTTTAATAAGTTTAAAAGGTCGTTTAAAGCGTTGTTTTTACTAAGTATACAAACAAGATCTAATCAAATTAAGTTCAGTGGGGAATCATATTCTGTTATAATATTGTTTTAATAAAACTAATTCTTTAGTTTCCAACGCCAATCACTAGTCCGGAAATGGAGCCTTGGAAGTGGCTCGGTTAGGTTAGTACCTTGGTTATTGAAATAATCGATACATTTGCTTTTTGCAGTAGATAGAGTTGTACGATATTGTAATTAGATGTTTATAAATTTGTGAAATATTTTGGGTTATGAAGAAAAAGGTTGCACCTGCAGTAAAAATACTGGAAAAATTTATTTTAGTTATTTATTTATTTAAGCTGTTTAAGCTGTTACAAAAATTAATACTTATATTTACCCTTCTCTTTACAGCTTATTTGTATTTTGTTGTACAAAAACATAATATTAAGTGCATGGAGTATAAAATATTAAAGGTAAATTTTAATTCCGGTAGCATCTATACTAGTATTTTGGTTGATTTTCTAAAATGTTTAAGCGCTTACGACCCTCTACAACCAATTTATAAACTTAAAAGATTTTTAAAGACCGTTAGTTGGTAGATTTTACCAAAACAAAAAAAAATTTTTTGCCAGTTCCATATGGGACAGACTATTTAAACTTTGACTGTCAAATTCGTAAGAAGTAGTGGTTTTGTTATCATTTTTTATAAATAGAAAAGCAAAAAACTAATAAGAAAAAGTGCTTCTTCCAATCATTTACCTAATACTTTTAGTTAAAACCTTGTCTGCTTTTATTGCAATGTTCCTCTTTGCTAAAAAAAAATAGCTTTGAGCATAAATATTTGGAGAATACGAACCGATGTCGAGCTCTGCGTGCAGTGCCAGGCTAAACAGTTCCAATTTAGTAAGCGCTGTTCTCTTCATTAGATCGATTTTAAAACCGGGCTGCACAGTTGGTCCAAAAGATAGGTCCGAGATATGGTATTTCTTCAGTGTAATGTGTTCATTTAATGCTAATATATACAATCCCGCGCAAGCGGACACCTTAGGGGATATATGGGGTAGCTATAAGGGAAGGAAATAGCCTATCTTTTTAGGAAAGACCATAATCGATAATATGTTTGAAAATGTATCCGGTAAGAAGTAGGTATTGACGTAAATAAACAAAATCTCAAAAGGCGGACACGTGGGTGAATTCAAATGGGATGGCGCTCAGGGATAAAGATGGTGAAAATTTGCGGAAAAGCATGGCGAACAAGGGTAAAAGATGGTGAAAATTTGGGAGAAAGGCCGCCATTAGTTATATGTCCACCTATTTGACTACTTGCAATTGAACCCCAAAGGAGTCTAAACCCACAGCGGCGGACCGCTAGGTGGATACAAAAGCCAGCAAAACGGGGATAAATGTCCCACTTACCTGGAGCGCATTTTTATTTAAATTGTTTTTGAATTATAGTGCTTAATCATAAATAACATATCGATAAAAATCGATTTTAAAACAAAATTTTCGATTTTTTTCTAAACTTTTTTTATTAAAAATTGCCCTTGCTTTGCGAACCTCTGCCCCAGATTTTACTTTACACAAATTATTTTTTTTTATCTTAAGTGATAACGAAGAATTCTTATTTATTTATACGATATATCAAAAAATATCATTTTTTTTATATTTCGATATTTTTAAATTGGATTAAAATTTATGGGTATATTGACAAAAGTCAAGTTTAGAAGAATATTTTGCTTTTTTTTTTAATTTCTCTACTGTCCACAAGTGTATCAAGATTTATTATTTTGTTATTTTTTAGTGCAAGCGATTTTATTTAGTATTTTACGATCCCAATAACATAACATAATTTTAAAAATTCGTGAAAATGTTTATTTTTTTGTAATATTTCTTTTAATTAAAAATTTTAGTTGGACTCCTAATTTTGTTTTAAAATTGAGTTTTATTGATATATCGGTACGTGACTTATGGAATAGCACCTAGCACCATAATTTAAAAACGAACAAATTGAGACCCTATAACTCAAAATTGATCGAATAGTTCTCGAGATAGGAGAGCCCACGTATAAAAAAGAGCTTCAGGTAAGTGGTACATTTGATCTCGCGTTTTACGGGCTTTTGTATACACCTAACTGTCCTGTCCGCCCCTTTGGTTTATGACTCCTTAGGTGTTCAACTGTAAGTGGTTAAAAAGGTGGACATATCAGTGATGGCGGCCTTTCGTCCAAATGTTCACCACCTTTACCCTTGTTCGCCACCCTTCTTGTATCCACCCACTTGTCCGCTTTAAGGCATTTTGTTTAGTTATATTAATACTTACTCATCTGACATATCATCGATAACGGCTCCCCTTATAACGATCTACACCCTGTATCCATTGGGTGTTCGCCTGCGCGGGATTGTAATTATTGGCCTTAAATGAACACATTGCAATTTAGAGTAGCATATTACCGGCGACAGCCAAATCTCAGCCGACTCAGTGCCCGCCATACTTATAAGAATTTCGTAAGTAACGACCTCCTATATGGCAAATAAAACATTAATGATAAAATACTATGCAGACAGAGCTGTCAAAGTACTCTTAAATAGTACTTCAAGTACAAGTACCAAGTTTTTGATTTTTTAAAAATTACTTCAAGTACAAGTACCAAGAATTCATTAAAATGTACTTGCATTTTCAAGTAAATTGAAAAAGTACTTGAAGTACCACCCAAGTATTTTACTTGAAGTAAATTCAAGTACTTGAAGTAAACCAAAGTACTTGAAGTAAAACAAAGTACTTGAAGTACACCAAAGTACTTGAAGTAAACCAAAGTACTTGAAGTACATAAAATTACTTGAAGTAATTAAAAGTACTTCAAGTAAAACAAGTTATACTTGAGTAGTATTTTTTGTAAGGAAGTTAGAGGGTTTATTCCTTAAAACGGGGTTTTCCAACAACTCCTAAAAGCTTTAAGGACTAAGCGCTACGTCATTGGAAAGTAGGCCAGTCGGTAAAAACTATAGTTAGAAAAACAAGTAGGGTTGCTAAGTGTCCCGTTTTAAGTCGGGATCTTATGCATCCGATGTCCGAAATAATGGGAAATTTCGTATGTAAATTTATGGCAACAGGCCACAATGCCGTACTCGGGTGGGCGCTTGGGCATTAAACTATTATAGGAAATATTGGTTTTTCCCAAAATGGTTTTTTTCCTGTGGTTGCCAACGGGTTGGCGTTGGCACCCGTTGGCATCCGATACATCTGTCAAAAGCGAGTGTTTTTATATGGGTGCCTACAGCAGGTTGGCACCCAAAACCTATTCTTGGAAAATATTTTAATTTCCCATCAACACAAAATCAAGTCAGAACAACCTAACTTCAATTTTGATGTTGTTTCCATTTTATTAGTGAAAATTTTGTTTAAGTTGCCTATTAAAATACTGGGGTTTTCGTTCAAATGAAGGTAATAATAAACGCATTTACAATACGAAATACTTGGGAACCGCTCCATCAAACGTCATATCGCACCCTTCTACTATTAGGTATCTTTCTTTTTTGTTTTCACCCAAGACCAGATTTCACGTTGACACAAGACCGATAAAAAGAACAAAAAGTCTAATTCTCAGTAATAGTTACACTTGTCTTGCTGTTGGATCCAATACAATAGAAACAGCAGCGGTTGCGCGTATTTCTTGTTTTAACTTGTTTGTACGATTATCTAAGGCGTGTAAATTCAAGTACTTGGTTGATTTTTTATTTCAAGTACTTTTTATTTACTTGAAGTATTGTTTTTATTTCCAGTACTTTTTATTTACTTGAAGTACTTTAAGTACTTAAATAAATACTTCAAGTAATTTACTTGGTCAAATCAAGTAAAAATCCAAGTATCTTCATAAAAACTAATCAAGTACAAGTACAAGTACTTCCTAATAAAAAGTACTTGAAGTACAAAAAAGTACTTCAAGTAAAATTTTACTTGAATTACTTCAAGTTTTGACAGCTCTGTATGCAGATGACAAATTAAAGTTGTTCTACGTAAACTTATAACCTTTAATATTTTATTAGGACATATGCATGCTCTCAACTGTTTGTAGTTTTATCAAAATAATTAAACATATTTTACTTAAATAAACAATATTTAAATCAGAAATGCAAATGGTCTCTAGTTATCTCGTATCATAACGATACAACAACAATATAACTTTATGTTCTTTGTACGTTGATATATGACTTAAGCAAATTAGATAAGAACTTTTAGTTTAAAAAACCAACATGAAAAATCAAAAAAGAAAAATTACAAACATAAAAAAACTGGTTCAATTTTATCAATAAAACATATAAATACTTTAAATGTGCAGAGATACTTCATTACCAGCTCTTTATTGACCACTGCAGGACATAACAATACAAAGCCGTTTACTAATTGTATGTTGGAGATACACATATAATTAGTAAGTAGCTTTGTCTTTTTTTAGCGTCACACAGTAATTCTATCTTAAAAAACCCACTTTGCAATAAGGATGCTAACATTATGTAGCACTAAAAGTAAGCCCCTACATATTCTGGACATATTTGCACATAGTTTCCGCAAATAAATGAAAGAAATAAAAAAAATAAGATCGAGAACATACTGTGGTTTTGAGATGTTTTGAAGGAAATTAAAATTGCATTTTATTTTGGAATTCGTGCAAAAATTTACTTGAAATATGTACTGTCATAATTAACAAGGCGCTCGTAAAAATAATTTTCTTTTTTGAAATGCAATAAGTTCCTATTTTTTTTAATGTTTCGGTGATTTCATACCATTTACATTTTACCATTTTTCATAATATGCCTCATAATGCAACTTTAAAGAAAGGATATGTAAACTTTTTATTGTGATCTTTAAAACTGGACTATAGGTTTAGGGGCATTCCTTAAAAAAATATTTTTTTTTTCAACTTAACTACCTTGCTTAACGTAAAGTCGTGTTGCAACCTATTATATTTAAATTATAAAGGTGGGAGAAATTTTTATGTTCAGTTCGAGCCATCTAGATTTTCTGGCAAGGGGTTAAAACGTCAAAGTCAAAAACTCTTTATTTGAATTGAACGTCGCTTAAAGAGCCATAAGCCCCCTTGAGCTTGACGGCCAAAGAGGAATTCCCGCGCTTATCTTTTCGATGCTACGCCATTGACTGCATGGAAATACTTAACTCGATTGGTAAAATAAAAAAAAATCTTATTTTTTTGGCTAAGATTATAATAAAACTTCGTTACTAACAAGTGCTGAACTTTAGGAAATGTGTTTTTTCTTTTTTAAGGTACAAAGTGAGATTAATTTTGGCATACGCAGGGAGGTAAACATAATTATTGTGTTTGTTCCCCAAAGAGTGATGTATATGACCATGGTTCTATAGCAAAAATAAAATTGTAATATTCCAAAGTAACGTAATGCTCGGTTATGCCTATTATATGTATTTATGCAATGTTCTCTTTAGTATCTATAATGTAGGGATGTTATGTATCTGCATTTTCTATTAGTCATATTCCTCATCAGTTTTTGCCTTGCGTTTAAAATCGATGTTCTGGTTCACAGTAGATGTTTGTCGTGTCTGGTATTCTCTATTAATTCAAAATAATAATCTAAAATTGTTTAGGTAATCAGACTGGAACGCCGTTCAGTTCGAAATGGAGCAGGCAACGGAACGCAGCTTCACTCTGAACGCTCCTCGTCAATTGACAGCACGGATGAAGACTGCAAATTTCGGGCCGACGATCCTTCTTTAAGGCTGACCATAGCTCCGGTATCACCCACGGAGCCTCCTAAAACAACATTCGCCGATATAGAGGTAAAAAATGGGGAGAAAGACGTTTATATGAACAATAATGGTAATATATGACAAGACGTGATTATTAGGGTAATAGTGTAAAACTGTGTAATTGTTAGACCGATTTTTTGTATGTTGGATGATCTAAACTGTTTTGTGATGTTTATATTACCATTCCCTTTTAGAACGTCTAACTTATATTTGAAACAATTAGATAATTGGTAATGTAAGTATAAATAAGGATGTTGTAATATTTTGTGTTGTTACCTATGCCTGAAAAAGCTATTTGAGTAAATACAAATTGCAAAAAAAAAAAAATAAGATGAGAAAAGTCGCCTAATAGTTAATATCAGATAATGTAGCTAAGAGATTATAGCGGATATTTTGTAAGTTAATAAATAATTTTTTATTTA
>JAHBCN010024829.1:0-11603 GCA_019359885.1 Listronotus oregonensis | reverse complement strand
TATCTACATTTTAATTAAAAAACACATATAATACATAAATGTTTTTTCCTTTGCACTCCCTTGTACCTTTCAGGTTTTGGGGAGAGAATGCCGGCCAAAAGACTGGGCGGGGGAAATTTAGGTTTCAGGGTAGTCCAAGTTGTTCCTAATTTGTACGGGTTTTAGTCTCTTCCCGTGTGCCCTTTTTAGAGCTATTTAATTGCCTATTACAGATTGTTTAAAGTTTTTGGGTTTTTGGATTGTAGATACCATTTCTTTATATAATTCAAAAAAATTATAAAATTTTTAAAAATTTTTTATATAAGCCTTTTACTGCTTCTTGGGAATATCAACTAGGAAAAAAATTAAATATATTTGTCAAAAACCAATCGTTTTCAAAAAAAATTGGGGTGGCCATTTAAAGTTGGATAACCCTTTTTAAAAAATGTAAGCATGTTCTTTAAAATGTCGTTTGGGGGACCGTTTTTCCAGCCACACATGCATTTTTGTAATTTTCCCAAAAATTAAAAGTTTATCGAAAACGTTTTTAAAAGGTGTTATTTTTAATTTTTTTAATTTTAAGAGTTTTAAAGCACAATTATTTAAATGCGGATCTATGCACGATAATTTTTTTTTGCAAATAAAATTTTAATTTATTTTTTTAGTAATTATAAAATAAAAATCTTAATAACCCCAAACTATTATTACAGAAGCAAAAAAATGTCGTTTTTTTACGCTTGTGTACAGGGTTATTCCGTATATATTGACCCAAAAGGGTTATTATTTTTAAATAAAAAATTTGGGAAAAAAATTTTTAAAATTTTCACCCGAGTTTTTAAAAAATATTATTATAAAAAAAAAAGGAACCATCGAAAGTCCAATATTTTTCCCAAGTTGCTTTTTTTAAAGGGAACCCCCTTATATTATTGGATATTCAAAAAGAACTTAATTCCCTGATTTTAAAAATATACAGTTTTATACCCTTTCGAAAAGGGTTTAGGAAATATTTGGGTTTTAAAAAATTAATGTTTGGGATCAGCTTGCCGGGATAAAAGATAAAATTACAAATTTTTCTCATTTAAGATGCCATATTGCTGTAGTTATTTCATTATACCTTTATAATGAGTTATACCGAGGAAGAAAAGGGGACTTTATGGGTTCATTTTATAAAAATAATTTACATGCATACAGGGCGCGCAAGAATATAAGCAACTATATCCCAATTTTCAATCCAAAAAAAAATTTAAGAATATCGAAAGGGGATTTCGATTTTAAAAATGACTTAAAGAAAGCCAAGAGAAGTTTAAAAAATATAGATAAAGAGTTAGAATTTTATTTTTTTTTAAGGTAGCTAGACCTACTAAGGGAAAGATTTTTAACGTTTTCTAAGTTTTTTTTCAGAAAATCCAACCCGTTTCACTCTTATGCTCATTATTTAATGGATATTACAAAAAATTTTTTAAAAAATTTTAAATTAATTTATTATTTAAAAGGGGATCTTGTCGTGAAAAAACTAGATGATGTGCATAAGCGTCAACGTGTTTTATATTGTCAATAAATGCTTGGGAAAAAAAAATTTTAACCCAAATTTTTTTTGAAAATATTTATATAAAGCGACATTACACAGCGGGTTTTTAATGAGAAAAATATCCACGTATGGGATAAGCAATCCTCATAGTATTGCGGAAAAAAAATTTTAAAGGGCCCGGGAAAAAAGTTCGAGGGGCGGTAACCAAAAATAAAATAATAGGTCCTATATTTAATGGGGGGTTCCCTTTTCCGGACAAAGTTTTTTAAAGTTTCTTAAAAACGAAATAAAAGCTCTTTTAAAGAACTTGTCAGTCAGAGAATACCCGGGGGGTTCTGGCACAAAGGGCGGAGCCCCCCCAAATAACATCCCCCATGTAACAACCGTTACAACGATTGGGGGGGAAAAATGGCAGCATTAAGGGGCCCCCCCAAACCCCCCCGGGGTTTAAAACCCCCATTAGTTTTTTTTCCCTTTAAAGGGGGTTATCTAAAAATTCTGGTGTAGGGAAAGGCAAAAACCCTTGGAGCAGTTTGGAAAAAAATGCCCCTGGTTGAACAAGCCCCCCCAAAAATTTACTTTTTAAAATGTTGTAAAAAAATTTAAAAAAATTTATTTATAACTGAAATCAAAAAAGGTTTACTTAAAATTTTAATTTTTTTTGTATATGTTATACTCTGTATTTAAGAATTAAAATTTTTAAAATTTTATAAAAAAAAACCCGGATATAAATTTTTTTTTTGTTATTTATAAAAAAAGTGTTAAAAGAAAAATTTTTTTGACACAAATGGGTTTTCCAGATTAAAAAAAAAGCGATTTTTTAACTCACATGAGTCCTTTTAAAACCCTTTTTTTTGAAAAAATTTTTCATAAAATTTTTTTTTCTACAAACGCAGTAATGTTTTTAAAAAATTAAATTTTAAAAAAATTGGAAGATATAGTTTTACATACCCGTATAAAAAAAAATTTTTGGGGGATTTTTTAAATTTTTTTAAAAAATTTTGATGTTGGGGAAAGGGGTTTTTTCTTTTTTAATCCACCTCAACTACGGAGAAGTTGGTGGGAAAGGGAAATTTTTTTTTTTGGGTTGTTTGAATTGTACAATTAATATAAATGTTATTAAAAAAAAAAAGGTTGATTTTTTGTTAAAAACCTTCAAAATTAAAAATTTCCCCCCTTTTAACAATTTTTTTTTTTAAAAATGTTTAACTTTTTAAAAAAAAACGGGGGTTTTTGAAAGAAAAAAACCAATTTTTAAGGGCCATCCCTAGGGAATAAGGGGGTTTTAAAAAAAATTTTAAAAACCCCCCGGTTTTTGGGAAAAAAAAAACTTTTTAAACTTAAAAAAAAAATTTTCAAAAAAAAAATTAAAATCGGAAAAGAAATTTAAAACATTTTTTTTAAAATAAATTTTTTTAAAAAAAAGGGCCCTTTTTTAATTACTTTTTTTACGCCCAATTTTTTTTAAAAAACCAATTTGGGGAAAAAAAAAAAATTAAAAAATTTTTTTGAAAAAGCTTTTTTTTCCAGGGGGTTTTTTTTAAAATTTTTTTTTAGGGAAACCCCCCCATTAAAATTTTTAAAAAATAGAATTTATTTCATTTAAATTTTAAAAAAACCCCCAAAACTTAGGGGGAAATTTTAAAAAAAAAAAATTTAAAAATTTTTGGAAAACCCGGGTTTCCAAATTTAACTTTTTTTTTTTTTTTAGGCCCAAATCCATTTTTTTAAAATGG
Source organism: Listronotus oregonensis (assembly GCA_019359885.1). Classification (NCBI taxonomy): domain Eukaryota; kingdom Metazoa; phylum Arthropoda; class Insecta; order Coleoptera; family Curculionidae; genus Listronotus; species Listronotus oregonensis. The sequence continues at coordinate 8,360 of JAHBCN010024829.1, read as the reverse complement.
GTTTAATTTTAGCGATATGAAAAATTTTTTTTTTTTTTTTTGTTTCCAGAGCAAAAAGCCCCAAATTTTTTTTTCCCCCTTTTTCCTATATGTTTTTTTAACCCCTTTTTTTTTTATTTTTAAGGGGGTTCGTTTTTTTTTTAAAATTTTCCACCTTTTTCTAACCGGGAAAATTTTTAAATTTCTGGAAAAAATTTTAAATTTTAAAATTGGGGGAAGGTTTTTTTTTTAAAAACAAACCCTTTTTAAATTTTTTTTTAAAGTCCTTTTTTTTTTTTAATAACCCAAATTTTTAAAAAAAAAGATTTAAAAAACCCTGTAAAACCCCGGTTTATTTTTTTTTAAAAAAAGTTTAATTTTATCAGGGGGTGGGAGGGTTTTTTAAAAAAAGGAAACGATTTATGGACCCGGGGTCTAGTAAGGGGAAACAAAACCCCAAAAAATTTGATTTTTTTTTTAAAAAAAAAAGGAATTGAATTCGGGGAAAGGGTTTCTTATTTACAAATGGAAATTTTGATAAAAAATACATAATCCAAATGGGGGGGGATCAGCCAAGATTCAAAAAAAGGGTTTTAGGATGGACGGGCGAGTGCTACTTTTTCCCCCGTTTTTTTTTTAAAAAGATTATTAACAACAAATGTCCCAAATACTTGTAAAAAAAAAAAAAGTTTCGCACTGATGTTCACAAATTTGTTTGAAAAAATTTTCCCCCTTTAATGGAAACCCCCCAAAAAAATTTTTTGTTCACTATACCCAAAAATTTTAAAAAATTTAAAAATTTTTGGGAAAAAATTTAAAAGGCTATTGGGGGGACTTTTCACCATTTTTTAAAAAATTTTAATTTTTGGGACCCAAGGGTTGGGGTGTTTTTTTTTGGGTTTTTCCATTTTTAAATAATAAGGATATGATTTTAAAATTTAAATTAAATTTTTTTTTTTTAAAATTTTTCCCCAAAATTTTAAAATTAGTATTTTTTTGGGAAAATTTTTTTTTTTTTAAAAAATATATTTTAAAAAAATTTTTTTAAAAGGGTAATCTTGGTTATTAATAATGTTTTTTAAAGGTTTTAGTCATTTTTTTTAATTTTTTATTTTTCTTTTATTTTAAATTTTGGGGAATTTAAAAATTTATTTTTGGGTTAAGAAGTTTCGCTTCAACTTCCCCTTTTTTGTAAATATTTTTTTTTTATTAAATTTCAGTTTTTATTCTTATTATTATTATTATTAAAAATTTAACAAAGATTTTTACAAGGGAACCCCCAAAAATATAATTTTACCCTTTCATTTTAAACAAATTTTTAAAGTAAAAAGTATATTAAAAAGGGTTTTTTTAAATGATTTTAAAGAATTTTCCAACTTAAATGGGAATTTATTGTAATTTAAAGGAAAAAGTTTTACAAGTACCTTTTAAAAAATTTCCCTTTTTGTTTTGGGAAAAAAAAAAAAATGTTTAAATTTTTAAACAATTTTTGTAAGATACCCGGGAATAGAAAATAATAAAATGTCCAAATTTTAGAAGCCCTTTCGGGGTTATTCAAGGACAAATATTTAAAAAATTATAAAAAACAAGAAATTTAAAAATTTTTTAAGATAAAGGCAAAAAATTTGTCCCCGTTTTGGGATCCCACACCAGGGTTTGCAATTTTTTTTTTAAAAAGGGTTTTTCGGGGACCTAAAAAACAAAATTTTTAAACAAAAAATTTAATGAAGAGTTAAAAAAAGGAAGATGTTTTAAAATTGTTTACCTTTTTTTAAGAACTTATCTTTTTAAAATTTCCCTTTAAAAAAATTTTTTGGGGAAAATTTAAATGGAGGTTTTTGGAATTTAAAAACCTTTTTCCCTTTTGAAATCAGGATAAAAGGGGTTTTTTGAGGGTGTTGGGTAAAAATTTTTTAAAAAATTTTAAATGGATATTCAAAATGGGGGTTTTAAATATATTATAAACCGACGATTAAAATATTTTAATAGAACCCTTTCCCAAAAAAGAAACTTTTCCCGGACCCCTTTTAAAAAATTTTATAACAATTTTGAATCAGGATCCTTTTTTAAAAAAAGTAATCGATTTTAGCCTTGAAAAGGAATCGATTTCGAATTCAATTTCAAAAAAGGGTTTGATTTTAAAACCCAGCTCTGTCTTTAGTTATTTTTTCAAAAGGAAAAAACCTTAAAAAAAAAGCCCCGAATATAACCACAAAAAGGGAAAAATAAACACAAAAAATTTAAGTTTTCTTCAAATTTATGTTTAAAAAATAAAATGCCATCATATAAATAAAAGTGAACTTTTTGAAAAAAGTTTTATAAATATATTTTTCCCCGCACTTCCTTTAAAAAAAAATTTCCCCTAAAATAAAAGCCTGCAGAGACTCACACCCCCAAATATTCTATAATTTTTTGTTGATATTTAAAATTTTTCTTTTTTCTCGATTTTAAAATCCAATATATTCCAAAAATTTAAAAGGAAAAAAATTTTGAAAAAAAATAAAAAAAAGAAATGTTTGCAATTTAATAACTAAACCGCCAAAAAATATTGGCCCCAAATCTGGCCTTTAAAAAGCCTTGACCATTAATCGTCCTTTTTAAAAACCCCCCCCTCTGTTAAATAGCTTTAAAACCAAACTTTTTTCTAGACAAAAACCAAATTTTTTTAAAACAAGGGTTTTATATATTTGTTTTTTTTTAAAAAAATTTTTTTTTTAATTAAAGGTTTTTGGGACTTTTTTTTAAATTCTTTTGGGGAGATTTTTTTTTTCAGGTCTTTAAAAAATTTTAAATGTTGTAGTAATGAAATTTTATTAAAAAAGATTTCCCCTTTGTTTTTTTTTTTTAAAAATAATTTCGGGAATAATATTTAAAACACAATATACCCTTTAGCAGATACCCCCCCCATTAATTTTTATAAAAATTTTTGTAAATTAATTAAGTATAGTTAGTTATATTTAAAAATTCACTATTAATTTTTCTGTTTATATGATACATGCTTCGTTATTGAACCGTTTTATATTTTAAAACATACATCTTTATATTTGCTTTAAATGTATGTTTAATAAATAAGATGCCTATCATATAAATTAAAATTGAACTATATAAGAAATACATTTTATAAATATATTCCCAGCACTTCAAAGTTTCCACTTAAAATAACAAGCCTGCAGAGACCCACACTTAAATATTTATCCCTTAGTTGATTTTAGTTGTACTTGTTTTTGGGGTTAAAGCCCAAATATACCGAAGTTAAATATTGAAATTAAAGAAAACCTTTTAATCAAAACTTTGCCCGTCTGAACAATGGGGACTATAAACTCGAAGAGACCTTATAAATTATTAATTATAAAGTTGGTTTATCGAATCCAGGGTACTATCCAGAAACCATAAACCTCCACTCGATCTTGTAAATATTAATGATTTCCATAATTTATACCGTTTAAGGAAGTAATTTTGTATTCGATGTATCTAAGTATTAAGATATTGACGCTACTTATTTTATACACGTAAAGTTTATCTTAGTTACATTGTTTTTAGGTTTAAGAAGTGCCAAATTTATTATTATTTTACAGTTATTAATTATTGTTAAATTTGTTTTTAAATATTAATCTTGCCAAATAAACAATTTAAATAAAAATTAAACTTCTGGTTCCCAATGACAAGTCACACCGTCAGTTGTTTTAGAAGTGTTAGCTACTAAGAAAAAGGCTGTAAAACAGGGTTTTCCTACCTAATTAGGATATGTTAGGGTGTTTTTCCCCAACTGTTTTACAATAAATATGTGAAAAATATCTTCTTCAAATTACAGGGTTTTGAATTTTATTTTTGTTAGTTTTTTCGTGTTTATCAAGTAATCAAAATATTTTAATTTTCTCAGCATTTAAACGTTTACAGTGTTTATCAAAGTTGTTTTATAAAAAAATATTTAATCGCTTTTACCAGGGGCGTAGCGTAGGCACTAGTGTAATATTATTTGAAATATAAGAATGCCAATGATATTTTATTATCGAAAATTTTTTTTTTAATATCTAACATTATATAATAATAAAATGTATTATAGTATTTTTTAGTAGCTTAATTTAGAGAAAAAAAGGGTTTTATTAACGATTTAAATTTATTTTTTATAGAAAGTCCAATAATTTTTTCCAGAAGAATTAGTAACCATTTGAACAATACAGGGAGTCTGGAAGGTGACCTTTTTCCCTTTATTGCTGAAATATTCAAAGTGGAAAAAAATTTTATTTAAAATATGTTTTTTGCCCCCTATATTTTTGAACAATGTTTGTATACAGGGGGAATCAAAAAGCCTGCAAAAAAAGATTTTTTAAATGACTCCATATATTTTTTTTTACATTTTTTATTCGCATAAAATTTAAATTTTTTATTTGACATATCATATCCCTATATTCAATTGTTTACAAGAATTTTGATTTAAATAAAAAATTTTGAATGGTATCTTGGGAATGTTGTTTCAGTTTATGGTTTTAGAGGTTTGTCTAGAGTTAAAAATGGCCTTTAAAATATAATAATTAATAAGTAAATAGAATCAAAGAGTAAAAAGGCTTAATCTTAAACCAAAAATCGGTTAAAATTTTTTCAAAATTAATAAATCTGTGTTTTTAACATTTTAAGCTAGTTACTATGGTTATTATGCCACCCTCAAAAAACCTCCGAAACCATAGAAACCTTAAACAACATTCAGAGATAAGCGGCTTCTTCCATTCTAAATTTTTATTTAAATGAGAATATCTCGTATACCATTAAATATAGATACATGATATATCAAATAAAAATATCTAGAATTTTATGCAGAACACAAAAATGTAAAAAAAAATTAACTTTTTCCTTGTACGGGTTTTTGATACACCTGATATAAATTGTTTGTAAATATATAGAGAAAAACCAAAATATTTTTTTATAAAACATTTTTTCCAATTTAAATATTTATAAAAAACGGGGTCCCATTTACAGACTTTACCCTGTATATATTATCTTATAAAACTAAATTAAATGCTGAAAATGGCGGCCATTAGCCATGATGCATGCTGCTACTTCCTTTTTTAGTAATAAACATTATACTATGGGTTACCTTTTTTATAAATTGGCTGCAACTGAGAAAATGCTAGAGGATATCAAAAAGTTTTAAATGAAATTGAAAAAGAAAAACAATATATTAAAGCTACCGAACCCTCGGAAGCAATTATATTTTAATTTATACTGAAAAGCTTATAAAACTAAAATATTTAAAGTTTAAAAAAAAGGTATTTTGATTAATAATATTAAAATGAAAAAAAAATATATTCAATGCCGACGAGGTAAGATCCGAGTTCAAGACACCCTCGATCTACCAAACAAATAAAAATATTTTTTTAAAATAATACGTAAAACCAAAGTATCGAGAATGGGTGTTGAAAATTGTAGATAAGGTTATGATTATTTAAAAAAGAAATTTTTTATACCCCTGTATAATATCAATTCTTATTTTATTCCATAGAACAGACCAATATAGTCTTACATTTTTATATTTATAAATAAAGTTTAAAAATTTTGAAATTTTAAATTAAAAAATTATTACTTTTGTGTGTACAAAGGAACATTTATAATAAATATTTTGTTAATTTTAATTAGCTTAAACTTTACCGTTGTATTTTTTTTAATTATAAAAGCGTAAAATTTTTATAATTTAATTAAAAAAACTAAAACCGATTCTTAACCTTTTTTTAGCCAACCCTTTTTCTAAGTTTGAAAAAATTTTTTTATTTTAGATAAAATTACTTGGTAAACATCACTTTGTAAATTTTTTATTTTAAAGACAAAAATTTTTTATGATTGAAAAAAATTTTTTTAATCTGAAGAAACGCCATGAACCGAAAATTATTACCAAATTTTTTTATAGATCCCTTTAATTTCCCACTTGATATCATGCATGTTGCCTGGGAGCCCTGGGCCAATTGTTTAAATCGAAAATGGTTTAAAAAAATTAAAGGAATTTTATTTTTTAATTGACCTTTTTTTTTTTATTCTTAATGTCCGATTATATTTTTTGGGACAAATAATAATAGTGTAGAGTTTAAAGAAAAATATACCCTAGGCGTTAAAAAAAATGCCTAGACCCAAATTTACCAATAAATAAACAATAAATTATCTTCATTAAGCATTTTTGAAAAACAAACATACTTACACAATATACTTATCATAACAAAATTATTTTTTAAAGAAAACGTAACCAAACTGACCGGGAAAATTCCACATTTCCATACCCCCGCAGTTGGTGTTACTTAAGAATACTTTTTCTAACTACAGGGGAAGCATTAGCCAATTTGGACCTTTTTACTATCATCCACGTCCCCTCGTGCTCCCGAAGAAATCTTCCAGCCCCTAACCCTTGCTCTCCGGAACTACCTTCACAGAATGAATTGTTGCCCCACGCTTAAACAATGACCTGTACGCCTTTAAATTAGAAACTCAAATATTAAAAATTTAATGGTATATTTCCAAATATTTTTACCATGGTGCGCAGAAAAATTGTTCATCACGATAGCACAAAAAAACCTATCAATATGGCACTTTGGGCGAGAAATAGTCCCAATTAACTTTTGTAAACATTTATTCAAAATTAACCAAAAGCTCCTTGCTTGTCCATTTTTTTTGGAATGTCAATAAATAGTGGACCCATATCACGCACATCGGAAATTATTTTTACGGCTCGTCTCTTCTAAAGCCCAAAACACCATCACTAATGCAACTTTATCTGCCAATATTTTTAGTCGACGCTTCTTTCAAAAAGTTATAACTTGTTCGGGAGTCAGAATTTTTCGACTTTTTAGGTGATAATTTCACCCAAGTTGCTTTAGGAACTGTTTCAGAGAAATCAACTTTTCATTACTTTATCTTCTTGAACTATTAATTTTTACGTAACATTGTAAACTTTGCCAAAGGGGGAAATTTGGAGAATATGACCTAAAACGAAAAAAGCCAAAACGGTTTCGTCCACACGGTCCACGCAGGTCCGTCAGCCAGGCCTCAAAATGGAAATATTTTTCGTAAATCCGCCTAGTTTTTTCGGCAAAGGCATGCCAGCTTTAGATTTTCACTAAAATATCTTTGGGGATGGGTTATTTTCATTTGGATATTTTTCCAAAATTTTTTTTTTCGCAAAAATTAAAATTTTTTTTGCAATTTTTTGGTTTCTGTTTTTTTTTTGGAAAAAACCAAAAAAATTTTTTTTAAAAAAACCCCCCCCCTTTTTTTTTTTTCCAGTTACCCCGGGGCCCAAAAGGGGGGAAAAACCCTTTCCCTTTCCTTTTTTTTAAACTTGTATTAAAATTTTTAAAAATAAAAAAAAAAAATTTTATAAAGTTAAAAGGATAGTTTTTAAAGGTTCGAAAACCCAAATTTTACCCATAAAAATATAAAAAAAAGAAAAAAAAAAAATTTTTTTTTCCTTATACAATAGTTTAAATTTTATTAAGATTTTAAAAATTTTTTTTAACTTTTTTTTTATTGTTTATTACGGGTACAAGTAAAATAACTTTTTTAAAATGATTTTTAAAAAAAAATTAAAAAAATTTTTAAAAATTTTAAAAATAAAAATATTGTTTTTAACAATTTATAAAAAAGTTTAAAATAAATGATAAATAATATTCAGGAAAGAGAGGGATCGGTAGAGAGATGGGGTACGGCCTTTACTTTTAACCTAATAAACAATTAAAAATAATATAAACAATGATTTTTTTTTTTTCTCATTAAATATTAATAATATTGTATGGAATAAAAATTATTTTTTTTATTTTATTCCTTTTTTTTATAAATTTTTCAGGGGGCAAAAACCAAATTTAAATTTTTAAACTATCAAAAAAAATATTTCAAAAAAATTAACTTTTTTGAAAATCAAAAATTTTTATTTATAAAAATACAAAAAAAATTTCCGGGTTAAAATAAAACCTTTAATATAAAAATTATTTATATCATGAGAGCAAAAAAGAAGGATTTTTTAAAAAAAAGGTGAAATTTTTGGCTCGGGGGATTCCTCCTTTTCTATTTATGTCAATGTTGGTTTTGTTGTCAAAAGTTTTAAAGGCGCAAAGGGGCCCAAAACCCTTATACGCCCTTCTTTTCAACCAAAAAAACCCTTTTTTTTTAAAAAATTTTTTTTTTGGAAACCTTCCAAAAATCACTTAATTGGCATCCTTTAAAAAATTATCTTTATGGGGGTTCCCCGGGAACGGGAACCCCTTTTTTATTTTTTTAACAACAAAAAAAAACGAAAAAAATAGGATAATATGCCAAAGAAAAAAAAAGGAGGAAGAAAATTTTAAAACTTCCTCAAAAAGGTCAAAAGGGTTCTAAAAAGAGATAGACAAAGATCTGGCCAATCA
>JAHBCN010024828.1:0-11612 GCA_019359885.1 Listronotus oregonensis | reverse complement strand
GTCTTATAAGTAACACCATTTTTACGAGAAAGTTTGCCTAGCAACGAACTAGGGGAAACTAGTTTCTTTTTTATAGGTATTTTCGTGGCTTCTGCTCCTAGGAATTAGCCAGTATTATTCATCCCATAGCCCTGCCAATAAAGTAACACAAATTGCCACTTTCCAGCTGCATCCCTTCACAGTCCAATTTTACAGGCCTCGAACTTCTCAATTTGTTAATTCTTTCATCCTTAAAGTGTCTATGGAGATTTGTCAGTCTCCTCCAAATCACCAAATTTTTTTACTCTAATAAAAAAAGGGGTAGTTGAAATTTGTGCAGTACATAATCTATAAAACTAATAACTTATTTTTAATAAAACAGAATATCCGCCACCTAAGATGGGCACATTTTTTAATTTTTAAGAAAAGTAGCTTGTTACATTGTATAATTAAATTTCGTTAATTAAAAATAATCTACCCTAAATTAGGTAGTACCTATCAGATACACGCTTAGATGATAAAAACCGCAACATTATATTTAATTAAGCAACATCATCAACGACTTAAAAATAGATGTCCTTATCTTGAAATACACGATATGTTTTGTTTGGCCTGTACAATGATTATACACATCTGTACAAGGACCTATCGCTAATTTGATATTGTAAAAAATGTTTGATATGCTCGTTGCACCTTTGTTTTATTGACTAAAAATAACTCTTTATACCTAAATAACGCTTTTATCAGATATTTTTTATTCGAAATCCAATAACAGTTAGAAGCATTTTTAAAAATGGGACCCTCTTTCCGGGCCCGGGAAGTATGGGCTGACCTGGCCAGCCCTATGGACCCTATGAACTTGCAGATCGCCGCAACAAAAAAGAAGAAAACCCCCCAAAAAAAACCAAAAAATCACAAATATTAATCTACGTTTGGTGGCAAATCGGCCACCTTATCAAGTGAAACTAAAACAGAAAATTAAACTAAATTTTAAGAAATTTTAGGTCGAAAACTTAGGAAAGATAGCTTTTGAACTTTTAATGACGTTTTGTCATTAAAAGTAAAGTTCAGAATTTCTAATTTTCAGACCTAAAATTTCTTAAAAATTTAATTTTTTTTTTTAGTTTCAATCTTGATAACGGTGGCCGTTTCCCCCCGCTAGTTTTTTGTGATTTTTTGGGTTTTTTTGGGGTTTTTTCTTTTTTTTCGGCGATCTGAATTCATGGGGGCTGGCCAGGGGTCAGCCCGCTACCCCCGGGACAGAGGGTCCCCCAAAAAGTAAAAGGCGAGTAACCCAAATAAAACAAACTAAAACATGAATCCGCCACAAAACTTAGAACATATTTAGCATTTTTAAAGTCAAATACAAAACTTTCCCGCGAAAATTGTATTTACGTCACAAATGCCTAACCACACGTATTCACAACGCCTGATTGACATAGGCGACCGGGGCTAAGTTCCAAAATACACGGTGTCCCAAATTCGGGTATCATCATTGGGATCTCGGAAACTTAAAGAGATACGAGGTCGGTTAAATGGAGGCAAAGTTGTGCAATTTGATGCTGATCATAATTTCATCCTAAAAGTTTAAAAAAATTTAATACTTCCGAAGACTTTTGGAACGATTTTGTTTATGACTCTATTTGAATAGATATACCAAAATAAATTTCACATTCGTATTGCTACATTTTTTGTTCTACAAGTAGTGCAGGCAGTCAAGCTCAAAATAGTGTCATACCTCCGAATTTTTTCTATACAGGGTGGCCCACCACATTCGCCTCGGTTTTTCTACGAGAAATGAAAAGGGTTGGAAAAAAAACTTTTAGCACAGCCATATGTTGGTCTGTGGGGAGCATATTTTAAAATTATTTTGAAATATACAGGGTGACCCAAAAAAGAAGTACATATTAAAGTTTTATTTTTTCTTATGGAACACCCCATATTTTTTTATTTTTTAGATACTATAAACCAAATAAAGGTGAGTTATTGTTATAATTCATGTACCTAAATCTGAGAAATTTAGAGAAATTAAAAAATACAGACCATATTTTAAAAATTGTTTACACCCTGTAACATATAAGGAGCTGCTCGTAATTAAATTTACTGCTTAGCTTAAGGGTTTAAGTTAACTATTACATAAAAGTTTCACCTCAATATTACACAGAGTGGTGAAAAAAATTGCCTCAAAGTTTGGACATACATTTTATTAAAAAACTTTCTAAAGTTAAATGGAACACCCTATATTTAGTGGCCTATTTTGACGCAGAACTAGATTCCCTTTAAAACTATATTAGGGTTTCCTATACCTATCTCTTTTACTTTTTATGCAAAAGACGTTTTTATATTTGTCTTATGAATAATTTCTAAAACTGCCAACTACTTGAAATAATTTTTAATTGTCTACACCGTAGCAATCCTTAAGAACCACCCCTTTGACAAAAATAAAATAAAAAAGTATTTTTTAATGACTACTGATGTTTTGATTTTAAATTTTGTTGGTTCTAAAGTTTGTTCTCTGAACACGAAGTAATTTTTAATTGTCCACACCCTGCCAACGCTTAAGAACCACCCCATTGCCAAAATAAAATATTTTTTTTTTATTCCAAGACATTCAATATTTCATTGTACATTCTTCATGAAGAAAAATTCGTTATTTTTTTAAAATTTGCTCATCTGTTGATTCTGGGGGTATTTTGGGTAAAAAATTTCCCACCATCGAGAAGGGGTGGCATCCACCCCACAGGTGGTTGCGCACATCGGCACCATATAGATTTTACTTTTCGACCATCCATCTATTATCTGTCAAAATTTCAAATAATCGGTGCATATATAAAAAATTCGGAGGTGAAATGCTTGACTGTCTGGACTAAAGACGGTGTTATTAGATTTACACGCCGACGTTTCGTCATTCATACGGTCCTGGATTTTTTATTTCGGATTTTAAGAGATTTTAAAATCCCAAATCGGCGTTAAGCCGGCGTTAAGGATATCCCCTTATGCCCTTGCGGTGAATATGGCGACGTTAATCATATCCTATTTAACTGTCAGCTTCACCAAGAACAAACAAATAAATTTACAAATTATCTTCTTTCTAATAACTTTTCGCTGCCAATATGGCTCCCGGCATTTTTAAAAAGCAATTACCCGACAGTGATTGTTACTCTTGGGAAATACTGTCAAAAAATAGGCCAGAATATATAGATTTATTTATAATTGATTAGTAGTATAGCCTAAATCTTTCCTTTATGTTTTTTTCCTTCTTTAGTGGTCCTCTTTGTGTGTCTTGTACTAAAAGTCATCCTGGCGGATCCCAGGATGTGAAGCGTGTGTCCCTGTCCATATGTGTTTAGGGATTTTACATATTAGAGTAAACTATTTAGATCCGTGGCCAAAACACATAGTATGTAAGGCCAAACAGCCCAGAATAAAAAAAAATCCAAATCCAATGAGGTGGTGTGCTTATTCGAAAAAATCCTTTTATTGTTCTCCTAGTAAGATCATTCCAAAAATCTATTATCTTTTTCTCTCTAACACATGATTTATTATGGAAATTGCCATTAATATGAATTCATTGGTTTTGAGACCTTAAAATATCTTAAAATCCATAATAAAAAGTCCAGGGCTGTATTTAAAAAAACAGAGTTAATGATGGCAGCTCAAAGACAAAACGTCGGTGTGTAAAAGTATCACTATCTTGTGGAACAGAAAAATTAGCAACAGGAATGTGACATTTATTTTGTTATATCTATTCAAATAGAGTCATAAAAAAAGTGAAATCACGAATATTCGCTTTTTTCCTAAAGTCTTCAGAAGTATTTAAAATTTTTAAACTTTCAAGGTGAAATTTTGATCAGCATCAAATAGCACACCTTTGCCTCCATTTAACCGACCTCGTATCTCTTCAAGTTACCGAGATCCCAATCATGAGGCTCGAATTTGGGACACCCTGTACATCTCGGATGAAAGCGAAGTAAATAAAATAGCAAGAGGAGATAATCCAGATACCGAAACACTATTGATTTTTAATTTTTTTAAATTTATTTATTTAAAACGAATACTATAATTTGTTCATTATTGTTTGACAAAACACATTAAGAAGAAACGTATTGCATTCATTAAACAGGCAGTAACTATGGTAACAACAATAAAAAATGTATAACATTGGTTGAAAAAGTCGGTAACTATGGTTACAACAATAGAAACTGTATTGCATTAGTTCAAAAAGTCAGTAATCATAGCCTTTCTTAAACGACAATGAACAGTTTTAAGAGCTTCAACCTGACTTTGTGAAATATTTTTTTTAAAGGTAATTGCGATAAATTTTGATGGTATAATTACAATTTATCTTAAATCAGAATAAAGGAACGCGATGGATTTTCTCTTTTAGATCGGGAGATGATGACAGGTGATGGTCTCCCATTTTATACCGCAGGCCCTTTTAAGGGTTGATAATTAACCCTAAAATGTGATGTAGACGTGGGTAGACGGGTTCTTGCTCGCACGCTTCCCGTATAGGAAAGGCTTTTCTTTTTGCGAAGAATTTTCGTGTTTTTCCGTGTTATTATACTGCCTGCCTTTGTAGCATAAGGAAGTACAAACAAATTGAAGCTGTAATAATTGATGGCATGCAATTCGCAGCGGTCAAAAAGGCTCAAAGGGTTATGATAAGAATAAAAAAATTAAATAGAATTTTCGTGTTTTCAAATTGCATGCCAACGTGAAGAATTGATGTTTTAATCACAAAAACATTCTGGAAAAATTGGCATGCGCCCCTTGTATGACCAACGATAAAAAATTTCGGGAAAACTCTGTTAACATTTAGTACAAATCAAACTACCCCTAATAAGTATAAATAATAATTTTATAACCAAATAATTTTCTAATGCAAATGGCATGCATGTTGAATAAGACCATCGTATTATAAACAATAATAAAAGTTGCATAAAATATTGGTAACATTTTCGTGTTTTTAATTTGTATGCCGTTTTGTATTTTATTAAAAAATATTATTCTAAGTTTGTAGCGAAAATGGCATGCCTGTTAAATAAGACCATCGCATTTTTTAATAATAATAAAATTGCACAAAATATTGGTAACATTTACGTGTTTTTAATTTGCATGCCGTTTTGTATTTCATAAAAAAAATATTCTAAGTTTATGGCGAAAATAGCATGCATGTTGAATAAGACCATCGCATTATAAATAATAATAAAAGTTGCACCAAATATTCGAAATATTTCCGTGTTTTTAATTTGCATGTCGTTTTGTATTTCATTAAAAAATATTATTTTAAGTTTATGGCGAAAATGGCATGTATGTTAAATAAGACCATTGCATTATAAATAATAATAGTTGCACAAAATATTGGTAACATTTCCGTGTTTTTAATTTGCATGCCGTTTTGTATTTCATTAAAAAATATTATTCTAAGTTTATGGCGAAAATGGCATGCATATTGAATAAGACCATCGCATTATAAATAAGAATAATAGTTGCACAAAATATTAAATCTAACCATCTTTTTTTATTTAACTAATTTGGATCGAGCTACATGCAGGCCATTTTTTATTTCAGCTTACAATAATATTTACTAAAACAATACAAATCGGCATGCAAGAAAAAGTCACGGAATTTTTGTTACAATTGAGGAATTAATGTTTATTTAATTTTTTCACATTTTTTAATGTTGGGCTGTAGCTACATGCATGCCATTTTCGTCAATAACTTGAAATAATATATATTAACGAAATACAAAACGGCATGCAAAAAAAAGTCACATAAATTTGGACAGAATCTTGTGCAAAAGTTTGGAATCACGGAACATTGGTACTAAATGTTAACAGAGTTTTCCCGAAATTTTCTATCGTTGGTCATACAAGGGGCGCATGCCAGTTTTTCCAGAGTGTTTTTGTAATTAAAACTTCAATTTTTCACGTTGGCATGTAATTGGAAAACACGGAAATTTGATTTAATTTTTTTATTCTTATCTTAACCCTTTGAACCCTTTTGACCGCTGCGAATTGCAAGACATCAATTATTACAGCTTCAATTTGTTTGTACTTCCTTATGCTACAACGGCTATAATTACACGGAAAAAACACAAAAATTCATCGCAAAAAAAAAGCGTTTTTTCTTATGACGGGAAAGCGTGCGGCGGCCAAAAATCCGTCTACCTTTCACATTTTAGGGTTAATTATTAACCCTTAGGAGGGCATGCGATATAAAATAGGAGACCATCACCTGTCATCATCTCCCGATCTATTTTTAGTCTAAATGAAATAAGTTAACGAAGCACAAGGCTTTTAATTTAAAGGGCCAGACGTAAACTCTAAATTGTAATTACGTCGAAACTTATTTTTTTCCGAGAAATTATATTTCGGAGATGGTATTTTTAATATAGACAAAGGATATTTTTATATGTATTTTTAGATCAAAATACATTGTATGCAATAAGCCCATTAACAATAAAATATTACTCTCTATCTAATTTACAACCTAATTACTTTTCCCAAAACTTCTGGCATCACTCTTTAAGGACGATTTGCAGGTCGACCTGATTATTTTGAGTTTCAAAGAATTGAATATGATTCCTCTATGATCGAGTTTTAACTCTAATGATAAAATATCTGGAGTGGGTAAACCACTGTTATTTTGATTAGGAAGTTATCTGAAGATAGGTGGTGTTGAATCCGAAATAATTAATATTTCTTCCGGAGTACCACAGGACTCCCATTTGAGACCAATCCTGTTTTTGTTGTTCATTGATGATTTGGCTACTGTCTTTAAACCAAAGATGTATACGAATACAGACGCTTTTATTTACATTAAAAATATTTAACAATATAGACCAGTCACCAAAATTATTGAATATTTGACAACACTGGTTTGACATTGGCAACAGCGCACTGACTATGTAAGAAATGCCTATTTGAAGTAGCCTTTTTAAAGGGCATGACGGCGGCAAACCTAATTCTCCGGCCTTTTAAATTTTGGTTTCTTTGACACTACTAAATTTAAAGTATAAAGGCATTTTTTAAATAAAAAAAACTGGTTATTTGTTCACACATAATATAAATAAGGTTTTCATTGTGATTTTTTAAATATTAAATTTGTCGACGTTTGGTGGTCATACGAATGAGTTTTTGCTCTGGAGTAAGCAATCACGGCACACCCATCATGCGGATAGTTTTTCCATATTTAAGACTTGAGATAAAATATAGTGAGTTAGCTTTTTCGATTTTATGAACTTTCTGCACAATTTCATTAGAAGTTGCCGTTTTTGGCCTGTCGAAACGCAGGGCATCTTCAGTGCTCGTGGAGCCACGTTTAAAGTCTGCAACCCAACTTTTAACGGTGAAAAATGACTTACGATGTCCCACCTAAAGTAGCATCTAACTCTGTTTTAATTTTGTAAGAAGGGAAGTTTGATGATGATTCTAACAAAATAAAATCACTTTTAGCACGTATATCATACACTATTTTTTCTACAAACACCATTAAAAGTCCAAATTAATGAATTTTTTATCGTCGACAGAATTATTATTTTTAAAATCTAATTTCATCTAATTTATCTATAAAATAAGTTGCTAAGGTAAAAAAAAACGAATTTGTTGATTTGTCTTTGTTGACAAGTAACGTTAAATAATCGCTAATTCTTGTTCGATGAAAAGTGATCAAGAAAATTAATTTCTCCCGGTGGAAATCGAAGAAGCTGCCAATAAAGTGCTACTTAACTTTTACATAGGATCGTTTCTTAAAATGGTGTGATCGGAAAAATGTTAGTGGCAAGAATGCCAGTGAAAAAGTGCTACCTGCGTTCTTTGAAAAAAAGTCCAAAATATGGAAATCGTCTACGCTCTGGTCAAATTACTTCATGTTAAAAGCGATAAAGAACATTAGTAATCAGGACATAAACAGATATTACAAGCTAGTTGCCTTTTTAAAGCGAAAAGGTAAAGGATATCGACCGAAAAAGTCTAAAATATGGACAAAAGAACAAATCGACACATTTTTCGCAAAATCCCCGGATGAAATATATCTTATGCAAAAAGTAGCCACAATTTTCGGTGTATTTGGAGGGTGTCGTCGAGAAAAACTGTGTAATTTGACATTAAATAACATCGAAGATTTGTTAACCTCACTAATTGTGCATATACCAAAAAAAACTAATGTGCAACGAACCTTTGTAATTAGTCGTACCTTGTATATGAACTATTATAAAAAGTACATAACCCTTCGTCCAGTGAATAATAATCATCCAAGAGTTTTTATAAGATGCTTAAAGAATAAATATGCCATAACTCCACTTTGAATCAACACATTTGGTAAAATGCCTGCCCAAATGGCTAAATTTCTAAATTTGCCTGATTTCCATCTTTTCACTGGACATTGCTTCCGACGTTCCTCAGCTAGTTTGTTGGCGGACTCTGGTGCTAATCTTACTACAATTAAGAGACCCCGATGGATTGAAGTCCAGTACAGTAGAAAAAGGGTTAAAAAAAAGACTCGCTACAAGGAAAAAGAAAATTGCTGATCAAATTTTGTCCTTGGTGGATGACATTGCTTCCTGCCTGGGTACATATCTTACCCAAGTAAATTGTGTAACAACCACCAATGAGATTGGCCATGGAGTTTTTTTTATTCTAATTGTAATTTCATTAATTGTACTCTTAATTAAATAAATAATTTATTTTGACAAGTGCTAAAAGTAATTACTTTTAACACCAGTGTTATAAAATAACATTTTAGACACTGACAGACAGCATGCATAAAAAAATCAAACTTTTACTGACGTTTGTAGGAAAAATATTTTTTTAACTGCTCGTATCTCAATTTCTCAATTTGCCCCCGTATTTGGGCTTCTTTGCTGTGTTTACTCTTTCCAGATAAAAGTAATATATTGATCGAACCTGGTATATAAGACAATGAGAATGGAAGTAACACAAATGATAAAAAAAATCAGATATTACAGATTTTATTATGGAGAGTTAATTATCTTTCACATTATTGGTTTGTTTACGACAAACAAGTTTAGTTGATACGGGAAACGTGATCTGTTTTTAACAAGCTTATTTGTTTTTAAACAACCGCAGTCAGTGAAACTTAACAGGGGCCAACAACAATAATAGATTTCAGTTATTTTAAAATACTTTACTTAAATAAATGTTTATTTAAGTGTTCTTGTGTGGTGTGGTAATGTGGCGACTGTGACTAAAGCATAATGTAGTAGAACAAGTTTTATTATTAACCGTGTTGTTTAGTTAAATTAAGACATCGTAAAGTTTGAAAGTTTATAAGATTTCTTGGTATTGTGTACTGTACAGCAATGAAGATTAAAAGAAGGCTAAGTTTAATTATTCTCGGTGATCATCATAAGCATGGGGACAAAAATAAAAATAAGGAGGTAGGATTTTGGTGATGTAGATTTGTGTAATTGTAAACGTTATTGGCGATCGGGCGATTCCATCTGACGTCATAATCAGCTGATGTAAATAACCGTGAAAAAAGTTGAATAATGGTATAGTTTGTCTCAAAGTATACCGTGTTAGCTTTTGCCTTCATTTATGGATTATACCTGCCGACAACAATAAAACTGCGGATCAGTAGGTATTAAAGGAGGGATTTATAATTTATTTTTTATTTAGGGAGGTATAATCTTAAAATTACATTTAGAAATTAAATATATGCAAAGTTTTAATAAATTTATAACTATATTATCTATACATAACTACATTTTTAATCTAAATCTGATTCTGTTTCACTATCAGAGTCATCATTGAAAATAATTACAATAGGATTTATGTTGTTTTGTATAGAAATGTAAGAGTCCTCAATTTTTATAATGTTCTGTACTGAATTTTTCCAACTCTTAACTGGTATGTTAGTAATTACATTTTTTATCAAATTTTTAACACTGAGACTTAAAGTAGGTGTAACATTTTCTGCTCTGATCTTTTATTTTACTTGGTTCCACAAATGCTCTATGGGGTTAAACATACAGTGATACGAAGGAAGAAGTAAGACAGCATGCCCAGCCTATTCAGCTAGATTATTACATACATATTGTTTTTTAATTGCTTATAAGTTTAGGACTTCCAAAAGCTGCGTTTTTTGTAACTGAATTCAAAATAAATATCATTTTCTTACAAATATTCCTGGATTTCAGTTTTTGAACTTGATGAAGCTGGTGATTTGTGTAGCAGACGGCTGTGGTAGCTTGAGTTATCCATGACAATAACACTGTTGTTTGGAATATTTTTTAAAAGATAATTTTGAAACCAGTTTTCCAAAAGTTCTGCACTTGTATCCTCATAATATTCCCAGCTAGAATCCTTAATATTCTTTGCAGACAACAGCAAGCAGTTTGGGACAAATCCGTCTTCTGAACCAAAACGTGTATTATGGTAATGCGTTTTCCTTTATTTGAAGTCTTTCGTTCTGACAGTTTTAGTGGAATCAACCCATCCTTTGGATACTGTGTCGTGTGTATCGAACCATGTTTCATTAAGATAAATTATGAATCTTTTTCTAACCTACACCTTTTAATTTCTTGAAAGTAATTAAATCTGCGTAATCTGTGCGATCCCATTACTACTTGCCTTTTGTTTTTTGGGTATTTAAATCCCATTTTACAAACATCTTTATGGAGGGTGGTAGGCTAATATTTATAATGGTTTTGTTTTCGTCTAGCTTCTTTTTCAGTTTATCCAAGGTAGGAACAACTCCGCTTTCATAAAGACAATATATTTTTCTTCTTATTAGGTTCTGATCACTATTGTCTATGCGGTGAGATTGAAAATCACTACGTTAATTCTTTTGCTCAGTTTTTCGCTAATAATAATTTCCCTTATCGATGATATTGGAGTTTTTGTAAGTAGACAGGTTTCTTTTAAAGCTTCTTGTTTAATTAGTCCTCTACTGACTTAAGTTTCATACACATTTTTCACAACCTGTTTTGCCTCTAATGACAAATAATTTCGACGCGACATAGATATATTTTCGTAAAACAACTTTTTTGGAACGCACAGTATAAACGGTTATTCAACACTGCCACTTAAATATTAGCCGAAATATTTATATACCCAATGGTCAATACTCAAGAAATACCTGGCCCACCCCTGCCATTATGAAATAATGGGTTAATAGGTAATAAAATCGTTAAAGGTTTATTGGGGTATTGTCCGTCAAAAGCCATAGCGATATACTTTGGGACAGACTATACTAATGTAGCGAACAGCAGACGAGCGTAATTCTGCTTTTCTGGTCGGCCCATCCTAAAGTGCGTCAAGTGGAGACCTAACCTATTTGTTTTTCTTTATGTGTATTCTTTGGTTATTTTTTATAAGTAATTAAGTTATGATTTTTTCCAATGAAGGTGCACTTGTTAAGTATAAAATATTGTTTATATATTTGTCGACAAGAACTAATTATTTACCAAAACTAAAGAAAAGGTTCCCCTGTACTACTGTGATCAAAAACTAAGGTAAATTGTGTTATAAAATGAAAAATCCTTATTTATTTTTTCAAATCTACTTCGTCCCCTTCAAAATAATCCCCCTCCTATAAAATACACTTGTGCCAACGTCGTCTTCAGGTATGGCCTTCAATGCACGTAGCGATTCACGTGAATCTCT
>JAHBCN010024827.1:0-11675 GCA_019359885.1 Listronotus oregonensis | reverse complement strand
GGGCGTCCGTTGGGTACCTGTATCTCCGTAGGGGAGGGAGGGTAATAGGAAAAAAGTTCATGGGAACTTGTTGCCTTTTTAAAAAAACAGCCCTTTGAGAACACCAGCGCAGCGATTAATTAAGTGCAATTTGGGGGCCATTTTTGTACCACAGAGATGGTGATCCTTACCTTTACAATCCATAATTAAAAGAAAAAAAAATAAGTAAATCCGTTCCTGTTCTTAATCTGGGGGGTGCCAAAAAAAGAACGGTATATACCAATTGCAAAATAAGACAAAGATAGCTACTGCCCCGATTATCAACGATCACGTTTATCAAACAATGATAAACACGTTGAGGTTATGTAAAAAAAAATCAATAAATATTTAACCAGACCAAATAATGGATTAATTTTATCAGAACATGCTATTTTAGATTCGTCTGAATAATATGCTTAGAACTATGGGTGAAATAAACGTAAAAGAAGGTTTAAAAAACGTTCTGCAGCTGATAGAAACTGCCTGTTCAAAGAGGAGCCCCGAATTGCAAGATTTAAAGCCCCGGTTAGTGGCAGTCAGCAAGACGAAGCCAGTGGAGTATATTATACAGGCATATGAAGAAGGTAAAACTAATATTTGCTCTTTAAAAAATGTTATACTGATTTAAAAAATATATATTTTTTTAAACACCCACTGTTTCAACTAAAATCTGTCCATTTTCATTTGAGAATGAAATAATCATAAACAAATGAAGAAACTTTTCCCCTCCATAGGCCTTTTCATCACTTTTTTTTTTTGTGCGCATGCGCCAGTATCGGCCATTTTTTCGTACTGTTTTTGTAAACAAGCATGTTAAGGGGCCTGTAAACACATATTTAAAATAAAAAAATACTAAAGAAAGTATATTAGTTATTGAAGGAAAGAAATACAAAATAAAGAAAAAAGTCCCTTTAATTAGCAAATTTTTTTTTTTTAATCGATCATTATAATCATATCAGTACAAAAGGAACGAAGTAGCGGTGTTTTTTATGGGTATGTTTAAAAGTGATACACGCTATAAATCATTTAAATACAATACATTTTTTAAACAATATAACAATTGTTTTATGTGGTAGGCCTAATTAGAAAAAAAATTTTAGATACTTTTTGTATAGTAAAGAAGTAATGATGCCTAACCTCTCAATCAGCTCACTTTTTTTCCTTTTTTAAAAACGTCCATGACATTTAAGCTACCTTTTTTAAATTTCGTACAATTATGGGCTTCAACTGAATTATAAATTAGTGAAGCACCATCAACGAAATTTTTCAATAAATGATTTAATTGGGGAGATAATACTGCATTTTCCCCGCCATTGTCGATCAAAACAGTACGAAACTTTTTAATTGCCGCCATTTCAACATGGCGATCCCCTGCGCTTGTCACATGATGAAAAAGGGCCCATTGGTCAGTTGTGATTGTAAACAGGGTTGAGATGATTCTAATCATCATTACAATCAGTATGATTAAAAGAAAATAATGATTAATTTGAAAAGAGTTTTAAAATTTTATCACTTAAAATGTATGTGTTTATACAAAAAATGGTAATTTTTTATTTACCGGGCCCACGGTCGATTTTATTAAAAAATTTTTTATCCCGGGGTCTTTTAGGTCGCTGATCACGAATCAGAAGTTAATTTTTTTCGGACTCGCTAGTTTTTTAGTAATAACGCCCCACTCAAACCTAACCTCAAATCTGCACAAACAACTAAAATTTCCCTTTTTAAAAATTGATTACACCCAAAATGAAAATTTTAGGGGTAATAAATACACTTTTAATACAATAAATTTATTTTTTTCCTTTATTAAAAAAATTATTTTAAGTAAAAAAAAAAACAAAAAGCGCTTCCCAAAAAAAAATATTTTCACTTTAAAAATATCAACAAAATTGTCTAGGTATTTTAGACAATTTTATGTTGGTACCCCAGAAAACCAAAAAACAATTGAATGTGTTTTTTTTTTAAATTAAAAAGGGAAAAAATAAAAAAAAATTTCCCAATTAATTTATAAAGTAGGTCTTTTAAATTTTTTTTCCTGGGTCCCTGACGTACCAAAATAAGACAGTCTAAAACCCTTTAGACAATTTTGGTTGACATTTAAAAAAGAAAAAATAATTTTTTTGGGGAAGTGCTTGTTTTTTTTTTTAAAAATATTTATTAAATAAAGGGGGAAATTTCCCAATTTATCTTATAAAAAAAAAGTGTTTTTCCCAAAAATTTCCATTTTTTTTTTTAATTATTTTTTAAGAAGGAGGAATTTTAGGAAAATTTTTCAGGTTAGGTTTGGGGGCGTTTAAAAAAAAAAACTAGGAAAGTCCGAAAAAATTTTGGGTTTTTAGATTCGGGGATCAGCCCCCCAAAAAAACCCCTGTAAAAAAAATTTTTCAAAAAAATTTCGGGGGCCCGGTAAGTAAAAAATTACCCAAAAAATAAAACCCAGATGCATTTTTAAATGTGGTGTTATTCATTATTTTATTATAATAATCGAAAAGAACAGCTGTTATTACAAAAATAAAACTTAAAAAAAAAAAAACTAAAAAAAAACCCTTTTAATATAAAAAATACTTATTTTAAACAAAAAAAATATATTTAAAACACTCAAGGTATAATGCCTAATAGAAATCCTAGTTTAGCCGTTTCTTATATCTGTCCATAAGTAGAAAACATCCTTTTGGTATCAGCAGAAGATGCACAGGAGTACAAAACAGAAATTACTATAGGGAGCACTTCCTTAATTTCTCAAACATCTTGAGATCTCCACCACTGTACTGCTGTTACATTTTTGATTATTTCCTCTGAAAACAAAGTTTTGTGAAAAGGGTCCGACTTAGCTTCCAACTCAATTAGTAAAGGTAATAATTCAGTGTCTGCAAAATATTTGGAAAGGAAGTGTAGAGCATCTCTCTTTTCTTCAGCTAGTAATAGATATTCTTCTTTGTTTATTGTAGGATCCAAAATATACACCAAAAAGTGAAGGAGGGTTAAAGCTTGAACATATCTCTTCTTAAATAATTGATATTGATCCAAGCTTCTTTTTTCTTTAAATTCAAAACCGTCAAAAATAGCCAGTAACTTTTTCCATATGTAAACTGCTTGAGATAAAAATGCACCTTTTTGTTGCATTGCATCCAGTGCTATAGAAATTGGTTTTAGCAACTGTAGAAAATCTTCAGCCATCCTTTTAATACAGATATCTAAAACTTTTTTAAAAATTACTGGGTCAATTTGATCTTTAGGCTTTTCACATGTTAATAAAAATTTTGGCCACTCATTTACATAGATCTCAAGACAATCTGAAAGAGTATTCCATCGAACATCCTGAGGTTAGACCAACTTCTTGTCCCCCCTTTTTTTATATCAAGCATTTGGCAAAGGGGTATTTCTGAAGTATTTCACATATATATATATATATATATATATATATATATATATATATATATATATATATATATATATATATATATATATATATATATATATATATATATATATATATATATATATAATATATTTTTTAGATAGACTAAGATGCCAAACAATCATATGTAATTATAGGGTAATTGGACTATTAGTAATTTTCTTTTTCATACTGAACCATGTTGTTATTTATCTGTAAAAATACTGGTAACTTTAAGGTTATATTCCATATTTGAATTTCTTATTTATATATTAATTTTAGCCAATTCGCGTATGGGGATGACCAGATGTATCTATGGTTTCTAAAAGAACACTGTTTTCATCCTCTGCAGTCAAAACGACACAGACTATCGGCTCATTATGTATATTGCACCATTCATCTAAGGACATGCAAACAGATTGTCCAGATAACTTGTTAAAACAATTAGATTTCTCTTTTTCAAATATTTCATTCAAGAGCATTGATAACTGAAATCTAGATGGTGGAAGGTAACCAGTTCTTAGCATTTCTATGACCTTTCGAACCTTCTTATTTTCTATAGCTTTAAAACTGCAATTTGTTGCGTAAACGGTTTGGCTATTTGTCTGTCCCATACTTTTTCTTGTCTAGTTTGCACAACAAAAGAATCCAAATGACCGCAACTTCCACTATTTTCACGTCCACCTACACTTCCCTTTTCACAGTAATCACTTCTCTGTTTCTTTGCCAACTTTATAATTTTACTCTAACTATTTTCAGGCAATGACTGACAATCACCATGAAGCGTTTCAAGACCAGTGCTGATATCACTATACTCTGTTTTGTTGCAAGCGATAGTAATAAAATATTTAAATTTATGCTAATAAGCTTCTTGTATTAGTACAGGTATAAATATTTTAGAACTTAATTTACAATGAGCTCTTTTTATCTTATTCAAATAATCTCTTCTCCATTGGACAATCTCTCCACTTTCTATTAACAAAGATTTTCTTTGGAACTTCTTCCACTGGAAATGCAAACCCATTAAAATTCTCCATAGGTTTACCTTACTTATTTCTGGCACTTCCAGATGATTTCCGACAGCTCGAAAAATACTATCCACAGTCGGGATTTTTTTTCCATAAATAAACCATGTACAATACGTCTAATTGCTTGCTTTGTGTCATCCTAAAAGGAAGAGTTCAAAGTGGATTACACCTCATATTATCAAAGAGGGAAGGTTACTTAGACAGGTTCATAATGAATTTAAACTCTCTAAAGATCCAAAACTATTACAATCTTATAAAGCAAAAAAGAAAATTCACAAACAAAATATATCTCTAGCTAAAAACAGTATAATTCTAGACAGTTACTTAACTCTACAAATCCTTCTAAAGCCGCTTGGTCTATTATCAACCTCATACTATAATCCAAGTCCAGCCAAAAATGCCTAAAATATAGTGAGCAACAATACTGAAATCAGTGAACATTCCGAAATTCTAATGCCTTCAATGATTATTTCATTGAATCTGTTAACCAGCTACGGGTCATTCGACCAAACTGGAGGTACATCTTTGCCAGTCCTGGTTCCACAAACTTTTTTGGCACGTTATGAGACTGAGGTTCTAGAAATCATGAAGTCAGTTTCCAAAAAAAAAATCTTGCGGCCTGATGAAGTTCCGTAACCTATTGAGGGGTTGTGCTCAGAGCATTCTTTATCCCACTTACATTCTTAATTAATCTTTCCTTTGAGTATGGGTATTTTCCGAAAAATCTAAAGAATGCTATTGTGGTGCCAATTCATAAAGGGGAAATGAATCACTGGTGGAGAAACTACAGACCCATTGCACTTTGTCGGTTTTCTCGAAGGTGTTCGAGAGGTGTTTCAGGAGGAGGCTCCTTAGTTTCTTGGACAGGTTTGACATACTGACATGTAGACAGTATGGGTTTCGTATTGGTCGATCTACAACTGATGCAGTTCTGGCTTTATATTCTAAAATTTTGAATAACTTTGATAAAAAACTAAAGTCTGTAGGTATTTTCTACTGATTTTACCAAGGCTTTGATACTCTAAGTCATGCTATGCTTACTTAGTAAAATTGAAAAATATGGAATTAGAGGGCCGGCTCTTGGTTGGATAAAATCATACTTAACTGGTAGAACACAAGGTGTGAAAGTGTCATTTGATAGTAAGACAACCATTTGATTGGTAAATATAAAGACAGGCGTCCCACAGGGAAGTGTTTTGGGACCTATCTGTTCCTTCTTTTATAAATGATCTACCACTAATTGTAAAAGACAGCTTCATAACGCTATTTGCTGAGATACTCCGGCTGTTGTCGACGGAGATGATTATGACAGTGTCTGCTCAAAGCAAATCAGTGTGTCGGGACATTACAGACTGGTAATGGTTTGTGCCTAAACTCCTCAAAAACCAATTTTTCAGTCTTCACGCCTGTTGGGGTGCCTCGTGACAGGAGCTTACTTGTCAGGGATCAGTCTCCAACTTGAGACAGCAGTCTGCTAAATTCCTTGGTATTGTGGTTGATGAACACTTATCATGGAGCTCCCATATTGATTCTGTCTGCAGTAGGCTATCCTCAAAGAATTACGCTGTCTTGCAACTTATAAATCATGTTGACGTTAAAACACTTAAAACATTTTATTACTCAGTCATAAACTCGTTGCTGTCATATGGTTTGAGGTATGGGGTAATTCCACTCATATGAACAGAGGTTAATTTGTCAGAAACGCATTATAAGAACAATGTTCAGGCTTGAATTTAGAGAATCATGTCGTCCTATATTTAAACAAAAAAAAATACTGACTGTGATAAATCTGTACATTTTGCAATGTGGCTGTTGTGTTCATAATAAGTTAACAATTTTGTAAAAATGTGGTGATGTTAATGCCTACCAGACGAGAAATGCAAAACAACTTTATATACCTGGTGCAAGATTGAAACAAGTTCAAAAGGGTCCAGATATAACATTTTTAAAAATCTATAATCATTTACTGCCCAAATAAAAAATATACACAACCTGAGTTCTTTCAAGAGAACTTTGAGGCTTTACTAGCTCTAAATCCCTTTTACTCATTGGACGAATTTTTTTGAGTTTATTTTTGATCACAGTAATCATTACTCTTTATGCAGTTTCATGTTTCTCTCTTTCTTCCCTTTCCTTTTATTTTCTTTACACTATGTTTTTATTTTTTATTTTTATAATTAGATTTAAGTATGTTAAATTATTATTATAAGTATTACTTTCTTTTAGAACTATATATGACAATTCCGATATGTACTATGTATGTCTATGGAAATATACCATTTTGAATTTGAATTTTGAATCTGTTATCTGAAGTTCTTTTTTGCCTGGTCGCTTTTTTGGTGATGCTATATCTTCCTTTTTGTCTTATTTTAGAATTCTGTAAACTGTCGCTTTTCCAACTCCGGTCATTAAAGCACATTTTTCAACTCTATCATCCACACTTAAATTACAGTTTTGTTCATTTGTGATATAATTGAATACGTTTTTAACAATTCGCTTTTCGTTTAATGTTAAATGGCCGAGGTGTGCACGTGTTGTTGAACAAGCCATTTTGGTAACTGTAACACTATAACAATAATAAGAACTACGCAATTGCACATTTAGAAAGATTATTAGTTTGCCAAATAAGAACTTTCACAGGTAGACAGCAATCAAACCTAATTGGTCTGCCAAATAATGGCCGTCGGTACGTCATTAGGAACGCAGATTGAGTTAGGCCTAACAACTTCCTGGAATATATATTTTATTTAAATATTTATTTTAGTTATGGAATGATCAATATTTAAATTTATTTTATACATTATTTGTGTTGTTCTCAACAAGCATAAAAACAGAACATTAAACGGTGCAATTGTATACAAAAAATAAGTAAAGTAAATAATAAAAATATCAGGATGGAAAATCGGTATAATTTTACTTGACACAACACAAGAAATCGGAATACTTTTAATATTTATTAACCTTATTTGCAATTAAGGATAAATATATCTAGATATATAAATATATAAAGATACATATACCAGCGCGCCTATGGTTTACGATTCTTAAGCCATTCCGTAAAATTTTATTACTATTGCTTGTAGTGAAACAGAGTATAGTTTTACTTGTGCAGGTTTCCCAATGACTTTTTAGTCTTTCCACTAGACCTTGCAATTCTTTACCACACTTTTTACATACTCCTCTACAACCTAGTTTGCCCACCACTTTCTTTTTTATATATATGTTATGTTTCTTTAAGGTCAAAGACACTTTGGTGAAAATTATGTCCAAGAACTAGAAGAAAAAGCCAACAATTCTGAAATACTTGAAAAATGCAAGGACATAAGATGGCACTTCATTGGCCACTTACAAACGAACAAAGTGAACAAAGTTCTGCCCTTGCCAAACCTATACCTAATTGAAACTGTAGACTCGAAAAAATTGGCAACGCAGCTAAATAAAAACTGGCCTAAATTCGGACCTCCTGATGCCAAGCTGAACATTATGATACAAGTTAACACCAGCGGAGAAAAAGAGAAAAATGGAATTAATCCTTCGGAGGTTGTTAGTTTGGTGGAATATGTGCTGAAAGAATGTTCTAATTTAAGGTAAATAAGAATTTTTAAAATTTTTGATAGCCTGACTGAAGAAAAATGTTTTTTTTTAAATTATTATTTCTTTGTCTATTCAAAAAATGTTCGAGACTTTCCATAGAGAACCTGCGTAACCTTGCTAATTAGGCACTAGCGCTCATGGTGGCAAAATTTAGCATTTATATTCTGAGACAAATTGAATTTTATACTATTCACTATAGTACTTATAATAACGAGCAGTATCACAAACCCAATATTTGAGATGAGCAGTGATACAATGCCAAAATGGATAAATACACACAGACCATAAAAACCCAGCTTACCTGGGGCGGTAGTGAGGGATCTCCTGGTCAGTTTTGGGAAATTTGGTTTGGTATACCGATGGATCCAAGACTGACAATGGAGCCGGCGCAGGAATACATGGTATGACCCCTAGGTTTAATGCTTATGCTTCCCTTTGGGGGAAAAATGCCACTGTTTTCCAGGCGGAAATATATGCCATTGAACTTTGTCTGCAGAGAACTTGAGGAGGAGATATAAGGGCAGGGACATTACTATCTTTCTGATAGTCAAGCTGCCATAAAAGCTTTGGCATCTCAACAAGTCAACTCAAGGTTGGTTTGGAACTGTCTGCAATGCCTCCTAAACCTGGCTAACCACAACAAAGTTACACTTTCCTGGGTGCCAGGACACAGGGGAATACAGGGCAATAAAAATGCAGACTCCCTGGCCAGGCGAGGCTCCGCAGCAATGTTTGTGGGTCCTGAACCTGTTTTTGGAATACCAAAAGCCTCGGTGGATTCAAACACAACATCAGTCATACTGGAACCACATTCCAAGGCAAAATCACACTAAATCAATGTTGGACTCACCATCGAAAGCATTGACAAGTGAACTACTAAAACTAAATGGGAATCAGATTAGAATAGTGACAGGATTAATAACCGGACACTGCACCCTAAGAAAACATATGCACACTATGGGCATCTATAGAGAAGAACCCATTTGCAGACTATGTGACGAAGAGGAAGAGACAACCTCCATCATATATGAGTGCCCTGCACTTACATACTGGAGAACAAATAAAAACCTCATGGTGGACACTAACCACCAGGAGGCTGGAGACCAGAAAGAACAGTAAAAGGGCTACTAACCTGTCTAAGGTGTAAACCTTTTTAACTGAAACAAATACACAAGAGATACAACAAGCCCTGTAGGCTGCAGTGTCGAGGAGGACAAAACCTCAACTTGTGTATTTAGTTTATCAATCAATCAATCAATCAATAGTACTTATAAATTAATTATTAAAATAAACAATGCCGAACATTGTGATTATAAAAAGTGGGTTTCAAAAAATAAATGTCCCGGATTTACGGGTACCATCTGGGCTAAAAAAATAATAAAATTAATATCATAATAAATACCTACACAGTTTACGGGTTTTTCCCCCGTAAATTTTGCGCACCCTTTAAAAATTTTTATTTTTATAGAAAAAAAAAATATTTATATGAAAGGGGGATTTATGAAGATTTTCATGGTGTAAGAAAAAAAATGATATCAAAAATTAACAAATCACTAAAAATTCTTTTTTTTAAAAGGGAATTTGTATATGATTAAAACATTTCTTTTTTCCCTTTTCAAATATTAAAAGTTTCATAAAAAATTTTTAAAGGGGTTATTTGAATTATTTTTTATGCCATAGTTGCCATGGATAAACCCCAAAAATTGATTCTGTAAATATTTATATTTTTTTTTGGGTTTTCCCAAGACAACCATGGCTAACGCGACTTAATTTTTTGCTAAATTTTGGGGGTTGTATCCAGGTAACTATGGCTTTAAGAACAGTTTTTAAACAAATAACTTGAACCTTTTCCGAAATAAAAGTTATATTTTTGAAAAGGGAAATTCAGAATTTGAATTTTCAATCAAACGGGTGTTCCATTTAAAAAAAACAAGTTGATAGTGATTTGTTAATTTTGAATCATTTTTTTTTCTATCTTCACCTGAAACTTCAGAAAAATCCAAAAATTTTTAATAAACATTTTTTTTTAATATAAAAATAAAGAGACCCCAATATTTTTTAAATTTAAATCCCAAGCCTCTAAAATTTTATCCTTAAGTTTTTTTCAAAAAAGGGGGCCCAAACTCATTTTCCCTTTTATAATTAACAATAAGCCCAAAACATTTTTCATAAATTTAAATCGGGACTATGTGTGGGCCATGGTAAAACCCTATTACACTGCTCTTCCATCCATTCATGGACTTGCCGGGCCATATGAACGGGACACTTATCTTGCTGAAAGATAAAATTTCTGTCCGGAAAAATTCAGTACAGAAGGAACATGATTTCTTGTAGATCTATATATACCTCCCATTGAACCTTCTTTCGATAAAATAAATACACAAAGTCCTTGTGCACTCAGCCAAGCAAAAATTTACCGAAAATCGCCCACTACTTCTATCCTTTTGGGTATATTTTTCATCAAATCGTACCCCTTGAGGCCTGTACGAGTATCCCATTGTAGCATGACTAAAACACTTTTTCATCGGTGAATATTATATTTTCCCAAAACATTAGAGGTTCCAAGTGAAATTGTAGAGCAAATCCAATGCGTTGTTCTTTATTAGCATTTGTTAAAAAGGTTTAAAGGCTGCCGGGTGGCAGCGCAATTCTGATATTTGCCTTATTCTTCGCCGTGCCGTTCTAACCGATGCTGGGAAATTGCTTTTCCCTTTTTACTACAGCTTCAGATTTAAATGGTTGGTTTCTCAAAACATTAATTAAATTATTGTCTTGTTCTTGATTCGATAGTTTGGCGCGATCACTTCCAGTGCTTCTCTCAAAGAAGTGTGTTTCCTGCATTTTTTTTTAACAAAATGAATAGTACTCTTTTGGGGTGGTGGTTTTCCGCCACATCCCTTTTTTGGGCCCAAACCCCTCTGCTCAATATAATAAATAATTTTACTTTTGATTTAAAGAAAATTTGGCATTTCAAAAAATATTTTTAGACACTGACAACGGACACCTGTTTCTTTATTTGGTTTTTCAACATATATTTATATTTAGTAGAAAGTGGCATGAGCCTATTTTACGAAAGGAAAAAAGAATTGCCCAAGATTTAATGGCCTTTACTGTACCTATTACCCAAAATATAAGTTGATCTTAGTCCCGTATTATACCGAACAACTATGATATTACTTTTGGCTAAATAATGACATTAAATACCGTTAAAATGCTTAAAAAAGGAGCGTGGCACCCAAGAATTTTTCTCGAGGCTATGCTATGCTATGCTATGCCCAACGGCGCCTATGATCCTAGCTACGCCACCGTCGATAATGTCATATCTACTACATGAGTCACCCTGTATATTTATATTTTATGTCAACAAAATGCGTCATCTAAAATTCTTATTTACGTTTTCAAGAATATAATCTTTTTTTTTGCTTATGCAAATAATGCATTTGTTCCATACATAATGTACACACTATATATTTATTGCAAGCATATACACTTACCTAATACGACTCACTGCTTTTATCCACTTTTATCGACGTTCTATTAAATGAGGTTTTGATGGAAACGAATAAAATTTTATATTTAAATCATTTTTACTATTTTATGACACTACACAACACAACAACCGGTATTACCAGATCTTGGCC
>JAHBCN010024826.1:0-11715 GCA_019359885.1 Listronotus oregonensis | reverse complement strand
GTTCTTTTAACATTCCCATGTCAGCTTGGACGTTACCTTGGGGTTTACTAGTGCCCCTAGTGATGCTTGGCTATCTGTCATTATGCAGATCCGCTTATTTTTGTAAGCCCTCCTGTTATTTTCTCTTGCACGGTGCAGTAAAGCATATATTTCTGTTTGAAATACAGAGTTGTGTGTTCCCCGTGGAATGGAGAATTGTGAATTCCTCATTTCTCTGTACACGCCCGCTCCAGTTCCCTGCTCGGTTTTCGAACCATCCGTATACTAGATGATGTCTCCAACCGTGCCGAGGAGATCGGGTTGCTGCCACTCACTTCGATCTGGAATTTTTACCTCGAAGTTTTTGTTGAGTGAGTATTGGGGAATCATCTGATCTGTTCTCTCATCCAGGATGTTGCCGCCAACCTGACTTTTTATGTTGTTGTGTCCCAAACTAGCATAGACACCAGTTGGTTTTTGTTGCAGTCGGAAGTAGCTCATTCTTGCCTTTTCCATCACTATGAGGTTAAGTGGTGGAAGGTCTAAGAGACATTCCATGGCTGCTGTTGGGATTGTTTTAATTGCTCTTGTTATAGCTAAGCAAGCAAGTCTCTGTACCTTGGCCAGTTCCAGTAATAAAAAACGATTGATGACATAGATTAAGAGTTCGTTTATTTAAGTATTTTCGAATTAGCTGTAGGGGTCTTATATTTTCAATTAATTCATCAATTATTGTAAATACTCGTTGGTTACCAGTTACCAGGAAGTGTGATTATTAAATAATACGGTTTCTTTGTCTTGTATATTGTTTTTATATAGTTGTCTTAGTTCGTCTCGCCTACAGGCACCAGCTAATCCAATTGACAAACACATCTACAAATAAACACATTATAATTAACTTTGAAATTATTTTAATGTGTTACCTTCCACATTAAATAGTTTTCATCTGGCGCTTCTGTTAGAAACTTATTACTTAACATTATTTCTTGTAAAAATTGTGGACTTTTTTGCCTGGTATCCTGTACTGCATGTTTTTAAAAATGAAATCAATTTTGAAAACTTTTCAAGGTTAATGTTATTTTTAACCATCATTGTAGATTTTAACATTGAGTAGGTAGTCCATAATGCAAGAAATACATTTTTTTTTTAAATTTTTAGCCTAGTGTATATTACACCATTCCATAAAAATTTTATATTGTTTTAAAAAGATCTGTCAAGATTTTTCTGGTAGTAAATTTAACGTCGCTGCTTTTGGGGCTTCATAAATTTCAGTTGGATTATCAATAACTGTATCACTCATTTTGCGTCATTTTTATTATTATGAATCTTTATTTATTCTGATTATTAATATTTAGTTGACAGATTGTTAATAGTGTCTAGCAACGCACATTATCCTAAGCAAGCATCCTGTAGCAAATTTGACATTCCTTTCTATCTCTTTCAAAACAGTGACAAACTTAGGTTACCTTAAATGCAACAAGAACGTGATCCCTATTTTGACATTCTCTCCTATATTTTTACAGATCCCAGCCGGTCACGTTTGTAAGAAAAGCGTAGTAAATGCGGCCAAAAAAGTTATACTTTACGGACGCTAATAAATCCATAAAATAATTTTTTGTGACTGTCGCCTTAAAAATATTTTGTACTTTTCGAATAACAATTAGGAAAATTATAGTACTTCTATTAAATAGTTAATAGAAGATATTATAATAAACTGTATTAGAAATGATTATTGGTGCATGTATTGGGATTAAGCTCGTTAAAACGGATAAAATGTTTTTATTACGAAAAGTTTTAGGGTAAAAAATTACAAAATATAAAAATTAGTTTTGCGATTTATAACATTTTTGCTATTTTTAACAGTTAAAAAATTAATTATTTATTTTTCATTCAACATATTTATTATTGGTCGTTATTTAAAATTATGTTATGAAATATTTTTTTCTCTGCTTCTGGATATATCTTTATTTCCCAACAAACAAGGTTTTGGGTTCTATACCAAACTTTTTGTATTTGCGTTTCTCTTTAATTTCCCTTTTTTAACATGTGCTTTTATTTATTATTGCCAATTCTATACTGTTTGGTTTAACAAAACGAATGATGAGTAATAAAAAGCAATATCTTTCATTTTAATGTAATTTATGTATTTATCGTCTAGTTTCTCCAAAATATTCCAAACAAATTTTGCTTGATTTACACAGAAATATATATTTTTATAGTATAGACCCTTTTAAGAAAAACTAAGTCTGAGGATATTTATCCGTTGTAAGATATTTTTAAATGACACAAAGAACTTTTTTTAGTATTCGCCTAATAAATCCATATGTTACCTGGTATATTTAATTTTTTTTCTTAAAGTATTTGTAGAGTGACACTAAAAACTATGTTTATTTTAATTTTCTTTTTAATATTTATAAACCACCCTTGTACCTAATTAAACCTAATGAATACTACCGTTATGAATTTTAATAGATCTTACACTAGAAATAACAATAAGAAAATACAATAATTACTGTTAATTATTTATCCAACCAATTTAGGCATGATCTTAAAAAGATAAATGCTAATAACCTAAATTTTTAAATAATTCAAATTTTCCCTTTTTGCATTAGCCTAAACGCAATCTGTGGTTGGTAACAATTGTGAAAAAAAAAATAAGGAAGGCCTTACTATTCCCAAATTTTTCATAATAAAAAAAAGTTAAACACATTTTTATACATAGTTTTTTTTTAAATTTAATTTACTTAAAAATTTACAACTGTGTATAAAAACGCTTAAGGCGCGTTTACATCAAAGTTGACAACTAAAAGTTGACAACAAATTGTTTGTAGAAAACTAAAAGTTGACAACTAAAAGTAAAAGATTTTTGTAGAAAACTAAAAGTTGCTCTTCTCACATTTATAGAAACAAGTGAAAAACTTGTTGCCAAAGAATTAGCGCGAAAGGTTTAGGCAGTACTTCTCCACTAGTTTTCTACAAGTTGCTTGATCAAAGCGCGCAGCAAAAAATCTTCCACTTTAAGTTGTCAACTTGCTTCGTTCTTTACCGACACTCCGCGAGAAACTAAAATTTAGTTAAAGATTTGTCTCTTCACAAGTGGAAGACGGAAAAAGTTGCTGTATTTTGTAGAAAAAGCAACAAATTGCCGAAACCTGTGGAAAACTTAGTGGAAGTCTTTGGTGTAAGTGCGGCTTAAGTTTTAATATTATATCTCGGATGGGGGCGGAGCAACCAGATTTTTATGTCACGTGGTCTCGCAACAGATAATCTGCTCCCGGCGAGAATCAACAGAAATGTAAAACCCCGCGCATTCACCATAAAATGGAATGTATGTAAATACAATTCAATTTTATTCATTTTTTCGTTCATTTGTTTATTCGTTGGTTTTTTCATTCTTTGAGTCGTTAATTCATTATTTATTTATTTATTATGGTTACAATTTTTCCTGAAAGTATTAGACAATATTATGGTTTCAATAACACTAAAATCCTGGACTTCAATTGTCTTTATTTGTTATTTGTTACTCAACGTCTCGGTTAGTGATGTATCATCAACCGTTTTTAAGTGATAACTAAAACTATTATTAAAAGCTACGACTTATGTTCACCGAAGCTTGACCGACTTTTCACGGTTCAGCAAGGAGGGCTGCCAGATATTCGGAATATCGATACTAGGGTTGCTAAATACATTTTGGTTGTTTACAATTATTACAGCTTCTTTAAATTTTTTTTTCATCCAGTGGGTTTCTTTATGAATAGTTTTTGCTTCCGACCATTGTATGCGGTGTTGTTTTGACCAAGCGTGTTCGGCAATCTCTGATTTCGACGTTTCACCTCGTTCCGTATGTTTTTTGTGTTCTTTGACTCTAACTTCGAGTGGTCTTTTCGTTTCCCCGATGTATACCTCACCACATTCACAGAGAATTTGGTAGATACAGTCATTATTTAAAACATTATTTTCTGGTCTTGTCTTAGGAAGAATGCTTCTTAGACTAGTTTGTGATTTAAATGCCGTTTTAATAATATACTTATTTGCGATTCTGCGGATCTTTTTTAAAATTTCTTTAAAATATGGAATTGCCATAAATACTTGATCATGTGGAGTATCGTTTAAGTTCGAGTTTTATGTCTTTTTTGGATATTTTTCGACTGTTTCCTTTACCAGTCTCTCACTGTATCCGTTCTGCTTAAGATTCCTGGTTATGTTACTTATTTCCTCTTGCAGGGATTCCTTACTTTAACATAAGGTCACTGCACTATTCTATAGAGTACGTAACACCTCCTCTTTCGTTTCGTTAGAGTGATAAGAATTCTGGTGTAAATATTGTCCAGTGTGGGTAGGTTTTCTGTATACCGATGTTTGTATATGTCCTTTATTTCGTTTGACTAGAATGTCGAGAAAAGGTAGGGCCAAATTTTGCGAGAGGAGGATAAGAACAAATAAAGACAATTGAAATCCAAGATTTTAGTGTTATTGTTACAATTATTAAAATACTACTTACTACGAGATTATTTACGACTAAATCTAGTTAAAAAATTTTACAAAAACTCATTTGCATCTGTTTATAGATGCAGGACCATCCCGTTGGCTTGTTTAGATATTTTTATTGTTTGGCTTTAAGGGGAAGAAATTATTTACCCGATGTAGAAATGTGTCCTTTACTGATCGTAAAAATGTGTTTTTTCTTGGGTATTTGCCAGACAAATTAACAGAAACAAAATAAAAAAGGAATGTATTATTATTATAAAATATTTTTATTATTTAGATTTTTTATCTTTAAGGGGTTCCGGTAAGCAGACACGCCATTACTTTATTCTGCATTAATTTTTGTTATTTTATTTATCAACATATACATGTTGAAAAAATACGCTATACATTAATAAAAATAAATAGTTATAAAAAATAAGCAGGTTTCGGCATTGTTATTTATTTTAGTTTTCTTATAGGGACCTTCGTCTTTAAATACACTTTTAATAAACTCACCGACTTAAAATCCAGGGGAACCAAAATTTAGATCAAATTTAACATATGATAACTTTTTCTTTCGTAGTCCGATTTTAATTTTTCTTAGAATGTAGATAGTTGTTTCGTTTTTAAATAATTTTGTTCAGTTTTTTAAAATAAAGTTTATATGTTAACATTAAAAAAAATAAAAAAGTATAATTTTTCTTTTAAGTTTGTAACACTCTGTAGAGTAATTTTGCAATGTAAATTACACTAGATCTGTTTTTTGTAGAGTTTGGTCCATGTTTAACATTTTGGTATTTTATTTTTCTCGGTATCTTTATTGGTTTAGAAGATACTTTAAAATAAACATTACATTTTTTGCAACAAATATTAAAAATACTGTTGAATTTTTTGACATTTTTAGGTTTACTTAAAAACGTATTCTGCATTTGCCAAACCATTTTATCTGGCATTTCGAGTATATAAAACGTTTCGCGAGTGAACTTCGAATCTACATATTTTTTATTTCACGATGCCCTTGTCATCTGAAGATTCAGCTAGAGCCGTTTCTCTTGATGATGTTAGTTTTTTCTATAGAAAAGTGGCGGATATGCTGGGTTTTACAAAATCTAGCGTCGCAAGAGCCGCTGCCTTGCAAGGTTTCGTGGGATTGAAAGTTATAGCAGAAGACCTGGCCCTGAAAGAAATCGTGCTACTTCCGCCCTTGGTAATCGCTTCATTAGACTCTCAGTTTTAAGATACCAGTGCAGTAATGATAAGCAATGAACTCCAAAGAGTTTGTCAAGCTGCTGTCAATAAAATAACAGAAAGAAGAAGACTTAATGAAGTCAATTTACAGGCTAGAAGACCGGCAACTGAACCAGAGCTCCTTCGTTTTAATTAAAAATAGACTTGATCAAAAAGTGTAATGTTTTTATATATATCTCCTAAACCGATACCGAAACCGAGAAGAATAAAACACCAAAATATTAAACATAAACCAAACTCGGCAGAAAAGTATATCTAGTGCAGTTTATGTTGCAAAATTACTCTACAGAGTGTTACAAATTGAGAGAAAAATATACTTTTTGATTTGCTTGTATATTTCAACATTAAACTGTATTTTTAAAAACTGAACAAAATTAATTAAAAATGAAACAATTATCTATTAAAAAAAAAAAGATTGAAATCGGACTATGGAAGAAAAAGTTATCACACATTATATTTGATCTAAATTCTGATTGTACCGAATTTTATGTCGGTGAGTGTATATATATATATATATATAAAAAAAAAAAACAAATTGTAGCAATGTTACCGGTAACTTTTTAAAAATTTTGTAATATTATGCTTATTTGTATGTTACATATTTATTACAAAATCTTTTAATTAATAATTAATAAACTAAGGTGATAACAACTTACAAGAAAATTTCATAATTTAAAAAGTCGATGATTCAGTCAAATTTTGAATTGTTATTTTTATTCGTTTCAAAACAATTTGTAGTAAATGCAAAGGCAAACGTCTTTATTGACCTCTGAGTGAAAAAAGATATAAATTATTAGGATCACGTACATTCTTATATATTTTTGAAACCAGACTGGACTTCTTTTTTGGGGCAAAACAACTGATAAAGAAAATTGGATGATTTGCGAAATTTAATTTTATGTTGAGAACACAAAACAAAGCATTATGAATATATAACAATCTTTTAACTTAAATAATAAACATGTGTCTTAAATGTAACTGCGCATCTAGAAAAAGACTACAACAACACGTAGTTTTACATAAAAGTATACCGTGAAATTATTATTTTGTGCTTGATTGAAAAATTTAGACGTACAGGGTTTTAGTTTATATTTTGACACCCATTTATAACGATAACTAAAAATGATTAATAAAAACTTCTTTTATAAAATTTTTATAGTTTTTTTTATCTATTATCTTTTTAGCATAACAAAAGAAACAAGTACTTAAACGTCAATGAGTTAAGAAAAAATAATAATATTTTACCCTGTTTATTTTTATTACAAATAAAAGGTCTATCTATCCTCTTTTCAAGAATATATAGTGTGCTGACATTCTTTTCAGCGGTGTTGAAAATATTTAAGTTTTTAATTAAAAATTCATATGATAGTAAACATCTGCATTGCTTTGAAAAACAAACGATTTTATTTGTTCCTACGTTTTTTTTACTCAGTATATCAATTAGAAATATGAATTTTGGATGGGAAGGCATGGTACTCTTAAATAACCGTCCAATAGCTACGATTTAAACCCTTAGAATTTTTTTTTTGATAAAAAATTTACAAATAAAATTATGTTACCCTAATAGAAACCAGTCCGATTTTGTTTATAACGCGATCAATCGTAAGTTAATTAAGAAAAACATTTTTAATTGCAGAAAAATGGTGTAGGTTTCGTTGAAAATTTTTTAGTTTTTATATATATATATATATATATATATATATATATATATATATATATATATATATATATATATATATATATATATATATATATATACAGGTGATTCATGAGTACGTAGTCAGGGTCTAAAAACAAACCTAAAAGTTTATACAAATATGGGTCCGCAAGGCCTTCGTTTCCGAAATACAGGTTAATTTTTTTTTTAATTTTTCTATTTTTTAAATAAAATCTATGATAATGTAAATATTGGAGTAAGATTTGGTATCCGGGGGTTTTTTGGTATGACGGATTCGAATCTAATCTAAGATCCGTAGGGGGAGCCACCTACACGTCTTTTTACTATTTTGAACAATCACAACTTTTTGGTACGGCACTGTATTACATTTTTAAGTAAATTAAATAACTGTTTTGTCATTATTACGTCAAAAAGGTATACCTGTTAAAAGCCGATATGAGCAACTGTTTTCGAGATATTTAGATTTAAAAAAAATACCACGCATGACAGGCATCTGATTTTATTATAGTAAAATTTAAAAAAAAAATAAACAAAACGTAGAATTAAACAATATGTAATTAAATTATCAATAAAATTATTGTTCTTAAATTGTGTTCGGACAAAACATTAAAAAAAAATTAAAAAAATATATAAAAAACATAAATAAAAACTTTAACGCCCTGTATATCGGAAACGAAGGCCTTACGGACCCATATTTGTATAGACTTTTATGCTTATTTTTGGAGCCTGAGTTAATATTAAAGTATTGATATTTCCTCATAAATCACCCTTTTTTATATATATATATAATTTTAATATAAAATATATATATATATATATATATATATATATATATATATATATATATATATATATATATATATATATATAATATATATATATATATATATATATATATATATATATAATTTTATATATATATTAAACTATCTATCGTAGCATGGTAAGTTCCCTCCTGGGGCCTGAGCACTGAGGCCTAAGCCCATTATGCTCTACACCAACCCTTAAGCATACACAGGTTCCGTAACCCTGTACTGTTCTTTATGTATGCATTCCTTTTACACTGATAGGGCGCTGTCATTTTGCTTACTAGAGCCCCAATATCCTCACTAGTAATGGGAGTCCTGTTAGTGGTAGGAATTTTATGTCATTTAAGTCCAGCCATGCCGTTCCTAGACATTTCCCTCTAATGTGCTATAGTGCTGAGCAATCTCTAAATTTATTAATATCGTTGTCTCTTCTCTCTCCACACCATCTACATGTACTTGTCTTATTTTTTCCTATCTTTTTCAGATAGTGTCTGTTTCTACAATGACCTGTCAGTATGCATGTCAGGTTTCTCATTTGCACCTTATTGAAGTCCTTTATACTCATCGGTAGGTCTTTCTATAGGTCTTCCCAATTAATAGCCTTTGATTGTCTGGCTTTTGTCTTTTTTCAGTTCTCATCGAACCGTTTCTCTATCCATGTTGCTATCTCTGTCATATCCGTGTTATAAGAGATTTCCCACGGTATATTTAGGTCCATTGTCCTCAGCTCCCAAATTGGCGAGTTTGTCAGCCGTTTCGTTCCCCGGGATCCCTTTGTGTCCAGGGACCCATTGCAGGGTGACTCTGGCGGTTTTCGTTAGTTTATTATTTGCATCCCGATATCTATTTGTAAGTTCTGATCTGTGCACTGTATTTGTTAGCGCCACGAATGCTGCCTTACTGTCAGTACATATGGTTATCTTTCCCCTGTATCTTCTATTAAGACAGTATTCTATGGCTTTGGCGATTGTCATAACGCCTGAAATACGGTTGCATATTTTGTCATTGTTCCATAAAACTTCTAGTTCGTTTTTTCTACATAGAAACTGAAGCCTGTGCGGCCTCCTTTTCTTGAACCATCTCTATAGATAACTGTTCCTTCGCTTGGTGTCCCACAGCGTTTGTTAGCCCAGTCATCCGCCGATGCCATATTCACCTTGTGCTTGAAGTTTAAGTGGATTACTGGGGGGATGCTATCCTGCTTTATCGAAAGAGCTACAGTTCTTACTTGGTCCATAATGTCACAGTGCCCCCTCATTCTCCACCGTACTCCACACTCCAGTCTTAGTGCATCTGCCCTTGCTGAGGCCTTGATCATTATACGGAGAGGTGAGAGTCCCGTAATAATCTCCAGCGATTCCGTCGGAGTAGTGGATGCTGCCCCAGTTATTCCTTTCATTGCAATTCTTTGTATATGTGTCCCTCATTATCTGTGTTATATTAAGTTACGTGCGTCGCCACCATATCAAGGAGGCATACAGTCTCCGTGGCCTGATGACTGCTTTGAATATCCACTTTATAACGTTAGAAGAAAGTCCCCAGTCCCGTCCTACAACTCTTCTACAGAGCCATAGCGATCCTGTGGCCTTCTTCGCTATCATTTCAAGATATCCTCTTCAATTCAGCTTGTCATCTAGTATCACTCCAAGATACTTGGCTGTACTGTAGTATTCTAGTTCTCTCCCACCGAACTGCACTTTCCCAAGTCCGGGGTGTTTTCTCCTTCTAGTAAATAATACGAGCTCTGTTTTTGATGGATTGGCTGTCAGTCCGTTTGTCTGACACCATTTTACCATCATTGCCAGCTCTCTTTCTATAATACCCACTATCGTGTCTGCATGTTAACCTTTGACCATAATGGCCACATCATCTGCAAAGGCTCACATATGTGTACCTCTCCTACTGATTTTCTCCAGTAGTCCATAAATGACTAGGTTCCATAGTAGTGGAGATAACACGTCCCCTGGGGGCATCCTCTGCTGTTACATATAAATAATAAGCAAATGAAATAAGAAATTAAGATTGTTATTTAAACAAATAAAGTTGACCACCATAAGTACTTTGTGAATAACCCTGTATGCTTATACTATGGCCTAAAAAGTGCGAGAGAAAAATTACTAATTGATGTGTCCGAGAAATGTTGCGAATAGTCGAACAATTTAGTAATATAAAAGTTATTTCATATTAGATGTTTACAATGTACATACTAATAAAGACTTATTTAGTTTAATTTATTTTAGTTTAAATAAAGAATCATATGTGTTGTTGCGGTGGTAAAATATAAATATTTTTTTCCTATTATATTAACTGTGCGGTTAACAACATTACTTAATTAATTTTATTTAAATCTGTATTAGATAGTTCTCCTATACAAGCAAAAATAATGTTCTTTATTATTATGACACCCAATTTGTTTTAAGAAAGCTATAAATATTTTGTGTTGGTAAAAACTGCCGTATCAAAAAGGGGATTTGTTATGCATAATGCGCTGCACATTGTTTTTTTTATCTTTATGACAGCTCCCAACGGATTATTATATATGTATATTATATCCTACATAATATATATATATATATATATATATATATATATATATATATATATATATATATATATATAATTTTATATAAACCTAATAAATAGTGAGTCCGGGGTTTTTTTAACCCCTTTTTCCCCCGTTTTTTCAAGGCCAACCTGAAACATGCAAATGTTGTTTCACAGCACCTTTTTGACAACGGGTAGTCCCCAGGCTTATTTTAAATAACTACTACCCAAAAATTTTTTCCCGGGATCCGGGAAGAACCCGGTCCCGGGGTGGCGGCCGAAACCGGGGCCCCTCCACCGGAGAGACAGGTGTTTCAGTAATCAATTTGCATATTAAAAACATT
Organism: Listronotus oregonensis; assembly: GCA_019359885.1. NCBI lineage: Eukaryota > Metazoa > Arthropoda > Insecta > Coleoptera > Curculionidae > Listronotus > Listronotus oregonensis. Next base: position 646 of record JAHBCN010024826.1, on the reverse strand, counting down.
TTTTTTTTAAAATGTTTAACTCAAAAAAACCCAGAAACAGTATGTTTTTTTTTGGATTGTATATTTTCAAAAATTAAAAATTTTGCATTATTGTATTGGGGGGGGATAACTTTTTAGTTTTGTGATGTTTACCCTAAAAAAAACTATGTATAAACTATTATATTTTCTTTTTAAATTATTGTGCAAAAAGTTCTAAAAAAATTTGCAACCCTTAAAGGTTTTTAGTAAAATATAAATATAATTTTTTTTTTAATCAATAAAGGTTTAAAACTCTTACTTAATTTTTATTTTTTAGATAGGGTTAAAAAAAATTATTTTTGAAGAACCCAATTTTTTTTGAGAAGCTATAAAGTTTTGTGTCGCAAAATTGGGGAAAAGAAATTATTTCTTATGACCTGCACATTGTGTTGTTCTTGGTTCTATATTGAAAAAAAAAAGGTTTTTTTTATTGTATTTTGTATACAAAAAGCATTTTCCTAAAAAAGGGTTTGAAATATATTTTTTTTAGGGCATAATATAACAAGAAAATGAAAATAAAAAACAAGTGGGGAAAATAAGATTAAAATTTATAAAAAGTAATAATAATAAAAATGTTATAAAAAATTTTAAATTTATTTAAAAATTTTTTAAATTTAAAAATAAATTT
>JAHBCN010024825.1:0-11587 GCA_019359885.1 Listronotus oregonensis | reverse complement strand
TTTGGCCTTTTAACGAAAAATAATAAATAAAAACTTGATCCAAATTTATTTTTAATCTTAATTCTGAACTTGCTGAAGAAAATTTGAATTTACGAGAAATAAAAAAATCAACATTTTTGCAAGTACGTATTTTACATTTACACTTTTTTTTACATTTTACATTTTTTCCGTTGTATATTTATTTTTTAATGCTTAGTTATGTAGAGGTATGATTCTCGTAAAAGTAGTAAAATGCATACTTGCAAAAATGTTGTTTTTTTTTAATTTTTCCTAAATTTAAATTTTCTTCAGTAAGTTCGGAATCAGGTCAAGAAGTGAATTTGGAGCAAGTTTTTCATTTATTATTTCACGTCAAAAGGACAAAAAATTACTGTTTGCTCTTGTTCGAATTTGTTTTTGCATTTTTGAGAAGCCCTGTTTGATAAAAATCTATTTTCTCATTGTGATTTATATTTTTGATAAGCAAAATTTTAAATCAAAATGACTTTTTTCTTTTTCAAATTTTGGATCATTTGTCCCTTGTTAACCCATCCGCGGACATACTATATATATATATATATATATATATATATATATATATATATATATATATATATATATATATATATATATATATATATATATATATATATATATATATATATATATATATATATATATATATATATATATATATATATATATATATATATATATATATATATATATATATATATATATATATATATATATATATATATATATATATATATATATATATATATATATATATATATATATATATATATACCGGGTTTAAATTGGCTCCCCCATTGGGATCTCGGAAACTATAGGAATCGAAGATGGTTAAATTGGGGCAAAGTTTGCATTTATGTACCAACAATATACCGTTTAGAAAGTTTAAAACCAAGTAATTCCGGAGATATCCGGAAAAAAACCAAATTTTGGAAAATCGTTTATATATATATATATATATATATATATATATATATATATATATATATATATATATATATATATATATATATATATATATATATATATATATATATATATATATATATATATATATATATATATATATATATATATATATATATATATATATATATATATATATATATATATATATATATATATATATATATATATATATATATATATATATATATATATATATATATATATATTTTTTGTTATATCCGCTACAGGACGTCAGCCATTGACCCCGGTCCACGGTGTCGAGTCGTCATATTTCAACACCGCTAATTAAGCAACGTAATCACTTTGTTATTTCACAATTCCCACAGACAAAGCTACTGATTCAGCATTTTATTTAGTATTTAAGCACCTAGTTTTAGCATTATTAAATTATTCATTAACAGAGTGTTATTATGTTAGTTTGATTTTTTAAATTTAATTGGATTAATTGTTTGTAAATTTTTTAGTAAAATAAAAGTTTTTAAAAAGTGAAGTGTTAAAAGTTTGATATAACAATTTGGCGCAGTCGCAGGTAGGATCTGTCAACGCGTCAGAACAAGAGGTGTCTAACTGGAGGGCGGTTCCAATCCCAACACAAAGGACCGAAATCATCGAGATCGCTCTCCTTGACCAACTACGGAAGGAACATCTGTGAAGCCCCTGGTATCAACACAGGCCAAGCCGACGACCAGTGCCCTGTTTTGTAAATTAATGAATCATCCGATATTTTTAAATATTGAAACAATTTTAATAACTGTTCGATTTTCTAAATATTTTATCCCATTCTTTCCCGAATTATAATTTAATTTTTATATAATACGTAACTTTGATACATTTTACAAATCCATTTTAAAAATGTCTACCGAAGCCGACCAAAGCTTGGGAGACGTACCCGAAGTCGAGCCCTATTGATTATCGGAAATTTTTCAATTGTCCCCGAATTTGAGGGTGACCAAATCTTTTAGGAACTTTTATAAATGCCTGTGATCACGCGTAAATATGGCCACTGCCAGTCAAAAGTTTTCTAGTGATTCAAAAAAATAAACTAAAGGTAGAGCTGCACAGCTTATTAGTGCTCGAAATCCAGCTTCATGGCTGGCAATAAAACAATTACTCACTCTCCATTTTGGGATTCTAGGGGTTTATCCCTGATTCAAGACCTACAAGCCTAAACAATTATCCAATGAGTCACCTCTTACTTTCTTTAACCGCCTTCGTATTAAACCAAAATGTTAGCATAATTCAAAAAACACATCTAACTGAAGAGCAAAGAAAGCCCAAATTTCAATAATTATACCATGGCCTTGAACACTCTATTGGTCTGAGCCTCGATTAGGCCAACTTATTCATGGCAATCCACAAACACTTTTAGAAGCGGCGGAAGGGAACTTCAACTTTCATACTACAAAACCATGACCAGAAAAACCAAGTCCCCCAAAACAAAATATTCCCCCAAGAAGACCAGCCCCTCAACCGATTAAGTGTTTTAATTGGGGCGTATCGGTCATTCCGCTAGCCAGTGCCGGGCTCAACAGCCTGAACGCCACACTTTCGCACAAATTCAACTGCCTTCCAAAGACAAACCGCACCATTCACCCCAAATATTCTAATGGGTACCCTCAACGACCCGCATACCTCTAATCATCTAATACTTATCAAAATTCCAACCAAAACTACTCCAACATCAACCAAGGCCATATCAGACAAAACGTCATCCCAATATCGCCCTTCCATGGCAAACAAAAACCCTAATTTCCAGGCTAATCCCAGAAACCCACCACGTAAACACTAGCGATTATCCTGATCAGAATATTCCTACGCTAACGACCCTTATTATGACACCTACGAATATCAAGATCAAAACCTTACGACCCCCAAAGCAGTCCTTATCAAGACCTTGAACAATACCCGATTGAGTCCCGACCAACGAAACTTCCGGATTTTTCTCCTTCACACCCAACAGCACCCCCAGACGAGTTCCTCCAAAGTAGACCCTTTAACGGAGCTAAAACCCAAGTAGCGTCACTAATTAGACGACATGAACCCCAACCTAAATTTTCCGGAACAAAACTTTCTTTAAACCCACTTTTGACCGTTAATTCGAAAAATCTTTATTACATCAAAGACGCAACCGAACAATTTAATCTTCTTATAGATTCTGGTGCTGGAATTCTATTTTAAAAAGAAAAACTGTCAAAAATTTACCCAAGGATCCCAGAAAATGTAACTATTCAGGCATTACAGACCAAAAACTTTTATTAAAGAATCAACCCTTGTCCCTTTTACCAGTGAAAACCCCACAAAGTCTACATCTATAATTTGGATATTGATTTTGACGGTATTTTAGGCCTTGACTTTCTAGGGCACTATGAGTGTGAATTGATTTAAAATCTAAACAATTAATAACAAATTTTAAAACTATCCCCTTTTTAAAGTAGACGAAAAACCTAACCGTGAAAATATCAATATTTGTAATAAAATTTCTATAGAGGGACGAACGGAAAAAATATGCAAATTAAAGTGCGACCTTAGAAATACCGACGCCTTATTAATTGGGGAAACCGAAAAAGTCAGGCCCAATGCCTTAGTGCGGAAAAGGAAGTGGCAACCTCACTTCAATTATCAATGCCAACCAATACCAAAAAAATGTAGATTTTTCCAATATTTCTCTAGAACCGGTAGATGACACCACCTAACCATTTTATAATTTTAATCAAAAAACCCAACAAAATGCCAAATGGATAGGATCGCGTTAATTAAAAGAATTAAGAACCGAACATTTAAACGAAGAAGAAAAAGAACTTGTACAAATCTTTGTTTAAATTTTGCGGACATATTTTACCGAGGAGATAAATTATCATTTACAAATCAAATTAAACACTCCATCGAAACAAACGGTGCCCGCCCTATTTTCACCAAATCTTATCGTTATCCCCGGTACATAAGGAAGAGGTAAAACTCGTTAACAAAATGTTAGACGAGGAATTTTTCCATCTGTTTTCCCTGGTCATCACAGTTTGGGTCGTTCCAAAGGCTTGATGCTTTGGAAAACAAAGTGGAGATTGTAATCGATTATCGTAAGCTAAACAGTTACAATTAGACCAGTACCCCCACCAAATATTTGATCTCTTAGATCAACTTGGGAAATGCGAATATTTTACGACGCTCGACCTTGCCTCCGGATTTCACCAGATAGAAATCGATCCCAAAGACATCCCTAAGACAGCATTCTCAGTTGAGAATGGGTTATGAGTTTGTTAGAATGCCTTTTGGGTTGAAAAAACCCCGTCCAATTCCAGAGAGTCATGGACAAATTCTTCTTGGCATTCAAAACGAGCGCTGCTTAGTCTATTGGACGACATAATTATATATAACCATCCAGAACACATATCTCGTTTAACCGAAGTATTTAAACGTCTAAGAAAAGCGAATCTTAAGATTCAACCAGACAAGTGCAATTTTTAAGAAAAGAAGTCGCATACCTTGGGCATCTAATTACCCAAGATGGCGTCAAACCCAATCCATCAAAAGTAGATTGTATCATAAACCCTGAACCACGAAAATCCAAAGATATCCAGTCTTTTCTAGGACTAGCAGGCTATTCCTCGATTCATCCCCAATTTTGCCAAAACCCTTAACCAAGCTTTTAAAAAAGGACACCCCATTTTTCTTTGATTCTGAATCAAACAATCCTTTGAAGAACTTAAAAAAAACCCTTGTCTCAAACCCTATTCTAATTTAAATTTTCAAGAACCCTTTTTGTTAACCACAGACGCAAGCGCATTCGCTATCGGCGCTGTCCTTTCACAAGGCCCGATAGGAAAAGACCTTCCCATTGCATACGCCTCTCGAACCTTATGTAACGCAGAGACTAAGATTCGACGATGGAACCAATTACTTGCCATTGTTTGGGCCGTAAACATTTTCGACCTTATCTTTTCGGCAGAAAATTTCCCTGATTACCGACATCGACCCCTAACGTGGCTTTTTCTATAAAGGACCCCGGAAGCAGATTACTCGGTGGCGCCTAAAATTGAAGATGATTATAAGATCAGTATAAACCCGGAAAAATAAATAAAAATGCCGACCTCTTTCGAGAATAAAAATAAATCACTTTCAGGAATGCGCGAAATTCCAGTCAAAATTTATTTACGTCACAAATGAAAATGACAAAAATAGGCCTTCTACCAGCGGTTTACAACAAGTCACAATAGAAGCCTATGAAGAAGCGAAAACGACCAAACCGAGACGGATCTCGAAAAAATTAAAGACGAATTTAATACCTTTGTGCACTTGTACAAAACTAAATCGGTAATTATATTCTAAATTGAAATTTCTAACTCCCAACTTCTAGACAAAGTCACAAAAATATTGTAACTTTCTTTTGGCAAAATAAGTTAGAAGATCTTCACTAAAAATAATCGATGATTTCTTTGAAGAAACCCCAGAGTTTCATCAAGACCAAATTAATATACTGTCAAGCAAAACGTTAGAGGACCAAATATTTTATTATACCCTTAAATACGACCCTGATACAGAGTCTCCCATCTATTTTCATCCTATATAAAGGTCAAGATGAATTTAACGATACAGATACATATTGTATCGAAAACAAACAAGTTACCATTTAGAAATTCTTTCCTTTATTTTTACTGATAAAGAAATAAAATTAAAAATTTGCCAAGACATTTTAAGACCCCTGACGACGACCAAATACCCATAATTTTAATCAATACCACACCGGAAAAAATAACCTCATCCGGTATAAACGAAACAATAAAACGAATTAGGGGAAAAATACAATTGGGGACTCACAAAAGATGTTAAAAAAATTCATTAAAAGCTGCGAAATCTGTCAAAAGGTTAAAATTTGTCGTAAAAATCTTAGCACCCTTGTAATAACCGAAACGCCTAAAACTCCATTCGAAAAATTAATATCGACATATTTGAATATCCTTCACGATTCTTTAACCATCCGAGATGAACTAACCAAATTTACCCAAGCTTACCCAATTAAGATAAAACGGCAAAGTCAGTAGTTAATACCTTACTGGTTTTCTTTCAACTTCTAACCCCTTAGGATCCCTGTGACCATGGCCGTGAGTTTGATAATGCCCTACTTAAAGACCTTTGCGAACTCTATGACATAAAACTAACCTTCTCTAGTGTCCATCACCCGCAATCAAATGGTTCATTGGAAAGATTCCATCAACCTCACCGAAAATTAACAATAAAGCAGAAAATCTGACGAACACCCCTTTAATATTCTCCCGTACGCAGTAATTTTTATTAATACCAAAAATAAGATCATGGGTTTACCCCTACGAACTGATTTTGGGCACACGTCCAACAGACCCCCAGAAACTTTATACAATCAAAAAGAATTAATCTCTAAATACGTCAGAGACCTAAAATCGTATGGAGTACTACTACAAAGTAGCACGCGCGAAAACAGAACGGCAAAAAGAAAAAACAAAAGTTAGATTCGACAAACGGATCTGATAAAATCCCTGAATACAGACCTGGCGAAAAGTATACGTTAAAGAATCCCAAATAAAGGATAAGTCACAAACAAATTTAATGGCCCCTTTAAATAAAAGTCTTTAGAACATCCGCTACTTTGCGCAACCCCCAAACTAATCAAATATCAAGATAAATTTTGATAGACTTAAGCCCTACTACGAATAGTTCTTCCTTTTCAGACTCTTCGGGCTACTATCAACCGTGACGTCCCAGTTCACAATAACACCTATCAATAATAATAGGCTTTTCTTCCATGAGGAAAGCACCATTAAAATATCAAACGATAAATGGACACTCCTGGTCTATAAGGAATTACAACCCCTTAAAGCTATTTCCAACAACGACAAAATTCTTTCCAGCCTAATTGATACATTCGAAAACCCCAAAGATAAAATGTTGGATTTGGGAACTACAAACACACATTAGTCTTCAAAACAAATCGCTGACTCGGTAAACAAAAATATAGAGACATTATGAGCAACCAAACGGTACGAACTAGCGAACAAAACGAGGTATTTTTAATGGCGTAGGTACAGTATGGAAATCTCTGGAAATTTAGACGCATCAGATGGCGAATACTTTAACGAGTGCATAGAGAAAGTGACGCACGACGAACGTCAAACAAAATTTATTAAACCAAATTTCTAACTACATCGTAATTAAAACTTTTAATTCTACAATTCAAAAACTTCAAATAGACGAAGAAACCTTTAATAATAATATAATAGAAATTAAAAATACTAAATTAACAATACTTTTTTACGAAGGTCAAATAAAAACAATTAATTTATGTAATCCCAATGGAAAGCTTGCCTTTTAAAAACTACCAAATGACATTTTGGATGCAATCACCTTTGCACGCCTAAAATTTTACACAGTTCAATTATTACCCCAAAAGATCTGGTAACTCCCACAAAAATTTCTCGATCCTTAATAAAAAATAACCTACCCTTGCCTACATACACATCATATATGGCACAATATTTAGATATTATAGAATTAGAGGCTTTTCAGTCAGATACAAAAATAATTTTTGTTTTAAAAATTCCTCTAACCGAACCCGAAACCTATACCCTATATCACTTGTATCCCATCCCCATATTAGATAATCGAACAGGTTTTCATCATATTATACCACAACTCAAAAAATATTGCGCGTGATGATTCATTACTATACCTATCTTTTCGAAATCTGGACAACTGCAAACAACGGGAATCAACACCAAAATCTGCTCCGACACCCTAATATCCAATCGACAGCGATGCCATCTGCGAGGTCCAGCTATTAAAACAATTAAAAAACTGCCGAAAACCTGTCAAACTTCCTCCTGTACGCCAAGGAATACAATGTCCAAGAACTTAGTCAAAACTATTGGCTAATAAAGTTCGACCCGCCTTTACCGTCAAATGCCAGGGTAGAGAAATAATCACAAAATTTATTTATACCAACTCTCTACTAAAACTAACCGAATGTAATGCCTTTATTGGAAGTACGAGGCATGCAAAATATCAATGAAAATTATAAAACCATCACCTACCAAAGCCACCCAGTGGGGATACCCTACGAGTGCTGCTTCATCTCCAAATAAATCCTTATTCCAGATTTACAGCCACTTAAACTAAATAAGCTTGACATCGATGATCTGAATATTGCTCAGCACAAACTTAGTCAATATTCCGACCAATTAGACAGACTCATCAATGAACCCTTTGTTACTAACATATACATTGGTTCACAATCTTCACCATTACTCTCATTGCTGTCCTAATTGTCCTCTACGTCTTCGGTCCAAGAAGAATCACCGCAGAATTGGAATGGCCATCACCAATGATTACAATCCACCACCCCTCCAGTGCCCAAGTCGGGGGGATACTATCCACCAACGGCTGAGGAACCTGATGCCAAAAAGAAGCCAGTACTCATCCCAACCGAGCCTTAGAAGAAGAAGAACAAATAGAACTCCAATTTAATTAAAATTAAAAGTTGCCGCATGCCCAACTTTTTATAAAAAGGGGTTGTTATATCCGACCACAGGACGTCAGCCATTGACCCCGGTCCACGGTGTCAGTCGTCATATTTCAACACCGCTAATTAAGCAACGTAATCACTTTGCTTATTTCACAATTCCCACAGACAAAGCTACTGATTCAATTTTATTTAGTATTTAAGCACCTAGTTTTAGCATTATTAAATTATTCATTAACAGAGTGTTATTATGTTAGTTTGATTTTGAAATTTAATTGTGATTAATTGTTTTAAATTTTTAGTAAAATAAAATTTTTTTAAAAAAGTGAAGTGTTAAAAGTTTGATATAACATATATATATATTATATATATATATATATATATATATATATATATATATATATATATATATATATATATATATATATATATATATATATATATATATATATATTAAAGGTTATATATATATATATATATATATATATATATATATATATATATATATATATATATATATATATATATATATATATATATATATATATATATATATATATATATATATATATATATATATATATATATATATATATATATATATATATATATATATATACAGTGCTTTCATTTCAAAACGAACCACCTAAATATCTTAAAAAAACACTCCCCAAAAAAAACAAAGAAACACGTCGATTTAGATATACAGGGGAAGTTTAATTTCGTGTTTGATAAAATTTTATCGGTCACCTCCTAACCTCCAGTTAACCTCACTTTGATATGTCAAATGGCAACCCCCATAGTGTGACACATCATTGTAAGCGGCATGAAATTTGCTATCCAACAGTACTAAGAAACTTTAAATGATGGACGTAGAACGACTTAGAAGTAAAAATGTGTGTTAATTATTTATCGTTTCAAATAATTTATTTTATCAAATGCTCAAAAGTGCGCCGTTATTGGGAGGAAAAATAAAGTCTGTTTTGAAATTCTTTGAACGTTGGCGAAAGTTTGTCTGGTAATACCTCTGCATTCTAGTGTAATTCTACATTTAAGTTCTCGAATATTTGCAGGTGGCGTTTTGTACACTTTACTTTTTAAATAACCCCAGAGGATCTAGAGGAGTTAAGTCTGGAGACCGTGCTGGATTCGATGGCACCTCGTCTGCCTATCCAGTGCCTAGAAACTGTTCATTGAGCCACCCCCGAACTTAAAGCATAGTGGGGAGGGCTCCATCTTCAAATGCAAATTATTTTCACTGAGTTCCATAGCACCATTTTCATCCACCTGATTTTCCAAAGATTGGCGATAGAAGGGTATATCGCATTTTCCAAAAGGTTCAGATACAGTTGCCCAGTTAAATTTTCTTCCAGAAAGAATGGCCCGATAATTTGTTTCCAAAATACCTGCCCAAACGTTGATCTTCTCTGGAAATGAGTATGTCCTTCCTGAAATATTGCGGATTTTCATTATCCCAATATCTGCAGTAATGTCTATTAAGAATTCCATTTAAGAAGAAAGTTGATTCGTCAGAAAAGCAGATATTTTTGATCAAATGAGGGTCTTCGTCAATTCGCTGGCACATTAAGTCGCAAAATTTATTCTTCTATCATAATCGTCTTCGTTGAGTTCATGAAAAATTTGTATTTTGTATGGAAAAAACTTATTCTTTTTCAAAATTTTGTGCACGGAACCCGTAGAAATATTGGTCAGCTTAGAAACTTTTGGAATAGACAACGTCGGGTCTATTGCGAACTGTCCTAGTACCTCAACCTGGCGTGCTTCGTCTAAAACCCTTTCATTAGTACTTTTCTTGTTGCATACAGATCCAGTTTCTTCAAACTTACGCACCAATTCCATTACATATTTATGCCCCACGTTTTTATTTTGATGCCCCATATAGGAAAATTATTTCTATTCTCTCTGCTAGAGTATACACCATTTTAAAATCAAGATTCTTAATTTTAAACTAACGATGTCAGAATGACAATCCTAACAGTAATATTAACTGGTTCCTAAACGTCTTAAAAACTTGTGCTATTGCAGTGTTTTGCTGTAGCAGGTAACACAAAAAATAATAATTGGAATGAATGCACACTAAAATAGTCTGCGAGGAATTTCAAAACAAGCTTGTCTCGCCAATAACAGCGCACATTTTGAGCATTTGATAAAATAAATTATTTGAACACGATAAACTAATTAACACACATTTTTACTTCTAAGTCGCTTCTAAGTCCATCGATTTAAAGTTTCTTAGTACTGTTGATAGCAAATTCCATGCGCTTATAATGATGTGTCACACTATGGGGTTGCCATTTGACATATCAAAGTGAGGTTAACTGGAGGTTAGGAGGTGACCGATAAAATTTTTATCAAATACGAAATTAAACTTCCCCCTGTATATCTAAATCGACGTGTTTCTTTGTTTTTTTGGTGAGTGTTTTTTTAAAGATATTTAGGGTGGTTCGTTTTGAAATGAAAGCACTGTATACAGTGTGACCAGTAAAGTCCGCATCATACGGTTTTTTTTTATTAATAGCTTATTCGAAATTTGACTTTGCATCAATTTCGCTTCGATCGAGATGAAAATTAACCAAAAAATAATAATCACGTGATTCGCATTATCTGTCAAATTTTAATTTTTTCCAAAAAAAAATTTAAAATGGGGTTATTTCTCAAAATATCAAAAAAGTCATTAGAAAAAATTTTTCTAAATGCAATTTTTAGCTCGTGTGCAAAATTTGAGCTGTATAAGACAATTTAGATTTTTGCCCATTTTTTGTAAATTGCACCACTGTTGCAAAATAAGACTTAACGCAACCTATATAAAACTTCTTACTTTTGAGAATGCTTTATTCCAGACACCTTTTCTTTAAAGTTGCGCCGTATTAAATGTGTGCTGTTCTACAAAATCCAAATAGGGTTATTAAAATTTGGTCCTATGTGATGCAAAGTTTATTTGTTTTTGACCCTGTATAAGGTAACTCCATAAAATAATTATTTTTTAAACGTAGTTTGTGGCTAAAAGTAATACATATTTTAATTAAGACAAACAGGTACACAGTATCATCAGTAAAGTTTGCATTAAGTGAAAAATAATTTTTTTTTAACTTCACG
>JAHBCN010024824.1:0-11639 GCA_019359885.1 Listronotus oregonensis | reverse complement strand
TTATAAAGAAGCATTTTAATAAATAACAAAAATTGTCAAAAAGAACAGGTTTTTTTAGTATACTTTGCAAAGCTTTTGACATAATGCTTACCACCTACTTTATAGCCAAAATATTCTATGCTAAAAACAAAGCTTAAGCCAAAGAGAAATATAGATATGGAAAAAATTTCTAACTAATTGCATTTCTTAAGAAAAAAATGGTCTGGTATGGACCAAAAAATAAAAAAATTTAAGTAAAGATTAAGTTAAAAACGTTTTCACTGCAACTTCTGAATAAAATGATCCTTTAATAAAAGTGTTCATGATTACTGATATAGCCGGTGTATGCAGAAGGGAGAAATTATCAATTATCATCATATCTATCAATGAAAAACATAAAAATAAAACAAGATCTGATTTTTATAAAACTATCAGATAACAAAACATACATCAGCAGAACTTTTGCAATTACTGATGAGAAAAACCAAACTATCATTCGAAAGTAAATTGCTTTAAGACTTAAAAATACTCCTCATGACGTATTTTTTATTATCAAAACAAACAATATACTACCCAGTGTGTTAAAATTAATAAATTTGGAAAAAGTCCTTTTAAGTTGCAGCTTTCTTGAGACTGCCAAATCCTAAAAAATATACAGGACACTGCTATAGACGATCAATCGACTACGCTTGCAGGTGCTGGTGTAGATATCACAAATCTCAAATGTCACCATGACTGACTATCAAAAAAAAGTCGTGTATGTAGGTAGGGGTATGTGGAAGAGTCCATTGAAACCAAAAAAAAAAAAAAATAGCTGGCAAATATGTAAATGGTACAGCAAACAAACGTTACCTATGGCGATGTCGTCCTTACTTCCCCACAGCAAGAATCAAGTACTTTCGTTCCTACTTCCCAACATCCCAAAACAGAGCCTGTCAAAAAAAATGAGGACAGAGCTAAACTAAAAACTAGGCATGTGTATTCTCAATCTGAGACACCGGAAAATCAGCGGAACCAACAATAACTTATCCTGTCCATGCCATCAGAAAACCAAGTGGCCTCTGCTATTAATTTTACTACAAATAATTGTAATTTGACCATTGCTTATAATGTTTATAAAATTTAGTTTCCCCAAATAAAGTTATTGTCCCTAAAAAGATTGAGAGTCAATAATTTTAAATTTTACCACTAATTATATTATAATTAAAATTTAAATTACCTAAACAAAATCATTGTTGTTAAAAAAATTAATTATTTTCTATATTTTTGTTTTCCTCGCGCTTGTAAAAAAACAAGTGTTCCTAACGCTTGTGAAAAATCTTTTTTTGCACTTGTCGGGAAAAAAGCTAATTTAATATTTTAAAAACTATGACTCTTTCTTTAAACCAGATACTAATAACCAGTTAAAGAGAATTAGTCATATAAACATAATTGTTGTGGTAATAGTTTTTATTGGCAGTATCTGATCAAATTAAAAGTAGATAATTTTTTAAAAACAAATTAAGAAATTACCATTATTAAAACAATTTTATAAATTATAGCAAGTAATTATACTGGACACAGAGCTGAGCTGCCAAATATATTTACTAAGATATTCTTTTGATTTTTTGTTTAATTTCTAAAAATACTAATATTAATTATAATATATTTTCTTACCAGCATGCAAGGTGGGGTAATAAAAACATTGGTATGCCATGTCAATTTTCCCACTGTACTGATACTGCTTGTCAAGACTATCGGCAACAACCAGAAACCCAAATGCATTTATTCTCATCTTGTCCAGCCTGTCAGTGGTTACTATTACCTCAAACATTACTACGGTATCGATAAAACAGAAATTTTGCAGTTTGCTCCCCATGATATTGTGGCAGTGTAGTCCGGGAGACCACCGCAAAAAACCAAGCCAATAAGCGATACGCATGAAACATTTTTTTTATATTTCTATGAACTATAGCCAATTCTAAGTCGCACTGCTGCCTTAGCTAAGCCGTTTCAAATTGCATTTTTTACCTTAAAAAGTTCGTGAAAAATCGTTTTTTTCTAATACATCTCGAAAACCATTAATTTTAGAAAAAAAAGTATATAACCAAAAATAATGGTCTAATAAAACTACGTTAGTTTTTATTAAATGTTTTTGTAGCCCTTTTAGTTTTTAAGATATTAACGATTTAAATTTAAAATAAAGACGCAAATATCTCAAAAACTAAAAGAGTTACGGAAAATGCATTGAACAAAAAATATGCTATTTAGTAAGCTCTATAAAAAAGTGTATATAAACATTTTTAATAAAATAAGTAAAAGCTTACTTTACTTTTTCGAATCCAAGTGTTTTACAGAGGTCAGACAGAATCTCTTGTTTATTGCATGTTATGCCCTCGATGTTTAGGGCTGTCATTGTCAGTGTTGGTTCTAAAAACTAAAAAGAGCCTTTTGCTTGATTTGTCATTGTACATGTTCTTGGATCTGGTGGTGGAAGGATTGGCCGTCAAAGGAACGTTCCAGGGAGCGCCAGCGATATATTTATTAATTAAATAGATTCATGTTTAACACATCGCTTGCGTGAAGGCTCCTTCCGTGCTTTCTTAATAACTAATAAAAAAAGATATAAGCAAAAATGGTATATTACATACCCAGGCGAGAAGTATAGTAGACCTCGGCTGCGCCGATCGATCTCCCGACAGAAATGAAACTTTCCACCGAGGTTTGTATACTATTTTATTTACAACCACTTTATTCATTTCCTATTATTTTAAACTCAAGTTATGAAAATTGATCCGGTAATCATTTTATTAGGCGGCCGTGCTTCGCAATTTGTATCGTTGTCATGGTAACGAGTTGTCAAAGTGTCAATACATACAGTGTAAGATAGACGCTTTAAATTTGAAAAGTAATTTGTTTTAATTTCGCAAATGCAAAAAAAATGTTATCAAATATGGAATTTGAGTTTGCTGCTACTCTACCAGAAATTCCAGAATATTATTATTATTATTAGAATGCGTATGTTTGTGTGTTACTATACCATTTTTAAATATTAATATTCAATGAAATTACAAAAAAAAAAACATTTTAACCGGGTGGAAAGTGAGCACTTTCCACCCGGGTGGAAAGTAAAAGTCAAAAAACGTCAACTTTCCACCTTACAAAGATAGGTGAAATGTCATTATTACATGCATGGTTGTAAATAAACACCATTTTTTGGGTACAAGTAAGTATTCCAGCTTCGATCCGAATTAATTTAAAATGTTCTAAATATTGAATGAAACAAACTAACAGACATGTGCCTGGGGGCAGTGGGGGATAACCTGGTAGCACTGATATTTTATTTAATTTATTTTTAGTTCAATTCCGATCCACTTGGAAACTTTACCTAAAATAAAATTTAAACTTTCTTTTAATAAATAATAATAGTAATAATAATAATAAGTGCCCCCTATCTGGGTGTTATATACCCGGCAGGACGCTTAACATATATCATATTTTTAACATGATTTTTTTTATTTTATAGTTTACTTATTTTTTTTTTCTGTTAAATTAATGTTTAACCTTTTTTTTAAAAAAAATAGTTAAAACAAGATTAAAATTTTCTTAAGATTATTTTGGACGAGTTACTGATTTATAAATTGTTAAAAATATTATTTAAATCGATAATAAAAATATTTAAACGATGTGCTATACACATAGTAGCATAGAAGATCGAGAGATGAAATGTTATATTTTATTTAAGGCAAAGTTTCAAGTGGATCGAAATGGGTACAATTATTGTACCAAAAAAATTAAATTAAATATCCGTGCCACCAGGTTATTTATTTTAATTAAACACCATTTTCCTAAAATTAATTGTTTTCGAGTTATATGAAAAAAACCGTTTTTTCACCATGTTTTTTTAAAGTAAAAAAAGTGCAATTTAAACCAGCTGAGCCTAGGCAGCAGTGCGGATTTAAATTAAATTTAGTTCATAGTAGTAAAAAGAAATGTTTTATGTGTATCTCTTATTGGCTTGGTTTTTTTTGCGGTGGCCTTCCGGACTAGTAGGAGAAAGTGACAACTGTCGCATATATTGGAATTATGCATATGCAACTACGCATAAAATCAGCGCCAGTAACCTTGATATCATTTTCCTTATTAAAATGAATCATGAATATAACCTACTAAGGGTACTTATAAAATACAAAAAAAAACAAAGATATAGATTAAGGTTTCTATTTATTTTTATGTTCTAAAAATATACCCTATTGGGCCTTTGATATTCTATTTAAAATTAAATAAAATAAAAATAAAAGTACCTTACAGCGTAAATAATTAAAGAACAATTATACGTCCGATAAAACAAAACAGCAATTGGCATTTTTCCGAGAAAAATTCAATCGAAATCCAATGCAGAAAAGTTACACAGTAAAATTTTATTTTAAAGAGATTGTTACCTAGCTTATTGTTTTAATTTAGAATGAAAATTCAAGTAACCGTTATACTTTTAAAAATAGTTTTAAATATTTAAATTTATTACTTTTATTTTAATGGATTCATTTAAGATTATTTCAATTTTTAAAAGTGGCAAAAGTAACAACCTTTTACGGTACTTTAAATAAAAATTTGTTTGCAGTAAACCTGTTTAATCAAATCTTATATGTTTTTTTTTAATTTGAAGAACTGTATATATATATATATATATATATATATATATATATATATATATATATATATATATATATATATATATATATATATATATATATTTATACATATATATATATATATATATATATATATATATATATATATATATATATATATATATATATATATATATATATATATATATATATATATATATATATATATATATATATATATATATATATATATATATATATATATATGCATTGGAGATATTCGTATGTTTAAGATACATCTTAGGTTAAATTAGAAGGGAAAAACGAGAATTTGACAATATCGAATTAATTTTTTTCTGACTTTATTTGAAGAGATATCAAAAAACTAAAAACACTTTTTATGCATCCTTTTACAGTACAACTGGAGAGGCGTCGAAATTCCCACTAGCTTCGTTCATTCACCCTTAAAGTGTCCAGACTATCGCTGCTACCCGCAAAAGTTTTCCCTTCTTCAACCTTACAATTATTTAAGTCCCGTGTAATAAACTTCCTCTTAGTTCACTTGAGACACCCACGGTACGTTAGTACTGAGGCGTTAGCTTTCATGGACTGTCCCAAGATACAAAAAAAAAGGTAATAGCCTATGATACCAACGAAATCCAACGTTGGCCGGGTATGGTTAAATAGCATAATCTTATTTGAAAATTGGGTGTTTTAATGCAATACTGCATTTTATTTTAAATAACTTTTGTTATACGGTTAGCTACAACAGCACGCCCACATAACCAACCACAGAAAAACCCGAAAGCACGCCAATGAAAATGTAAGGTTAGGTTCGGGGCACGGTTCCTAAAATTTTCTTTGGACAGACAGATAGACAGACAGGTAGGCAGGTAGGCAGGCAGGCAAGCAGACATGTAGGTGGTGACAGATAACAGGTAACAGATAACTGGTGACAGTACAGGGGTGGCTGACCTCCTATACCTGCATTCAGGAACTCCGTTCCCCGCTCCTCGCATTTAGGAACCCTGCTTCCGCTTCCCCCCCTTTTAAAAACCACGCATCGGGTTGTCTCCAGGAGCTCCGATGCGCACTTAAATAAGTTTTGTTTTGGTTCTGGGAGTTTTCTTTACGTAAACGTTATTTTGTCGTTACGACAATTGGCTCATTTAAATTATGTAAAAGAAATAACAGGACAAATACTTAGTTTGTCGACAAATGAGCTAAAACCGGCATAGACTAACTACTGATAGGGCTGCGCGGTGAACACATTAATCTTTTATCCTTGAAGTTCCAGGATCAAATCCCGCAAGAAACAACTTTTTCTATTACTTTCTTTAATTGAATTATATGGAAATTTTGAGCTTATTTGACGGTCATAGTCAACCGTAAGCCGTCAGGAAGAATGCTTTGACCTCGGACTCACCTTTGATAATATCTGTCGCAGTAGACGAAACGTCAACAGACCACGGCAAATAAGCCCAAAAATCCCTTATAATTTAGATAAAGTTGGCCAAGAAAGCTAACACAATCTCTTTAATTATTATTTTTTTAAATATGAGAAAAAAAAGTGAAATAATGATAAAACTATATAAAAATAATTAATTCCAACATTTGGGGAAAAGCTTAGTCAAAAAACAGGAAACCTAATTTAGAAATTATTACTTTAGGTAGCCAAATTTGCGTGGCTATATTTGCAACTAACATTCACTGTAAAATTTAATTTTGTTAATTTTATATGCTTATTAACGATTTTATTTTAAATATTATGCAGCAGTCAAGGTTATTTTTTCTTTATGCACCAATTTGGGTAAAACGGAGAATCAAAAGTAACACGTTTAATACGCATAGAAAAACAAAATAAAAAAAAATTAATGTCTAAATAAAATAAATATTTTTTAAAGTCATTAAAAATTATTACTTCTTAAATAGTCTCGTAAATAATAGGATAAAGCTGTAAATAAATCTGTACAGTTTTCTCTTGTGGCGCAATTCTTGAGTCTTCGGCGATGCTTTCGAGCGAAAAAAAGTTTATCAACATTAACAGGTGGAAAGAGCTGAAAATGGCCCCTCATGGACCAAAAAATGGGTTTCAAGTTAACGGGACACAAAAGTCCCCTTATTTCAGCTGCCGCTGCAGCTAGAATGCCGCTATCTTCATGGATTCACTTATAAGCGAGCGGACAAATTGTTCCATTACTTGGGCAATAATGTACATTTTTAAATCATTCAAAGTTCATTGGAATAGGAAAACCCGTACCTATCCTTGCATATGAGTTTGGGTCCATTCAGATTTTTCTAAAATATTAAAAAAAGCGATCAAAGTTTTTTTCGCAATATTTTGAGAGTATCTTATTAATTTATTGATATTTTAAAAAATGGTTTGTTATTAACATTTTCTTTTTATAATGAGCCCTTAACAAGTGTTCAATGACCCCAGAAAATCTTCTTCACCATCTTTCTTGCGTTTTTATAAAAATTGTTTTGCCCATCTGTATTTTTTAGCCATTTCCGGCTATCTATCCAGTGGGGAATGTTATGGATTTTTCGACAGCGACCGTTTTTGCGAAAAATATTGGTGTTGCGAAAAAAAATGGTAAAGACCATTTTTGTAGATTTCGAGGTTATTATTTTTTCCAAACGGCGACGCACCACCAGGTATATACGCATAGAAAAACAAAATAAAAAAAATAGTGTCTAAATAAAATAAACATTTTTTTTAAGTCATTAAAAATTATTACTTCTCAAAGTAATGATTTGTAAACGTAAATGTTTGTGTACTGCGCGCAAGCGTAAAGCTGGCATAAATGCGATTTGCGATAAGACACCTAAAAGTTAGGTTATCTATTGATGTAACACAAAACTAGCCTAATTCATTTATATTTATTATTTAATTAAGGCTATTTAAAAAAAAATAGAAACCTAAGTTATAACCATAAAAAAAAATTAGTTTAACTTATTCAGATTTAAAAAAAATATTAGAAGGATATTTATTGGCTTCATTTTCGTTTTTTAAAAAAAGTAATCTTACAGTATGTCTAAATGAGCATAGGCTTATAACTTTAGCAATGTTCGTTAAAAGTTTAAAAATATATTAAAACATAAGGTTTTCTTAACTTTTTAAAAGCTTTCTGATTTTATATCTGCCTTTAAACAAGGTTAGAATTTTAACTTATAATGAAAGTAAAGAACTTTTAAGTTAACGGATTTGATTGTTATTTGTTCCTGTTTAAAAACTTTGTTTTACAGAAAAAAAAATAATTTAAAAGGTTTCAAAATCTAAAAAAAACATTTGTACAACCAAGAGCCTGTCAGATAACGATAAATTATGAAGAAACATAAAATGCCTTTCACTTTCCATTAAATTGTGCAATTTGATCTTAAACGATAAACTAATTAAACAAAAGTATAAGACACTTATATTTTTTAAATAAAACATGTATTGCAAATATTTCATTGTGGATTATAAAAAAAATCTTTTAAATTAAAAAAAATATGTATCTTTTGATTACAAATTTAAGTTATATATTTTTTTGTGTTTGCTTTTTGGCCCTGCCTTCCTTATTTCTTTTAATTGGTATTTTTAAGGTTTCAATAATCGTTTATATATTAAAAAAAAACTTTTTTGAAAGCAATTTTAGCAACGGTAATATGAGATGTAACCATAGGACAAAGGACAGGATCTGTTTACACTGTACATTTCGTCTGGATAATTTTACCCAGGTTAATGGAGGCAGTTCAGAGGTAGTAGTTTGTATAAGGTCAAAGGGGCACTATCGCGTTTTAAAAGGGCATTCCGTATAATATCCACATTTTCGGTACTTTAACATGTTGATAAAACTGCGAAAAAAAATTGCTAAATATCCAAAAACCTGGCACTTTAAAAAGTAATAAAAAATTTAGCAAATTAAAAAAAAATAGGTGATCATTAGTGGTATTTTAAAAGATTTAATAATTTTTAAAAATCAAAGCATTACCTTATAACTTAGCCGGCTATAAATATTAATATCCTTTTTTAGAGGTAATGACGGGTTTAGGAGGTAAGACGAAAAAATTTTAATTTATTTTAGCAGATGGTTAAAAATTTTTAAAACCTTTTGTAACGTGCCCAGATAGTAAGGCTAGTTAGAAGTTTTTTAATTTTAAACAACGTTAACTTTCGTTAACAATATAAACTTGCGATTTTGCAGTGCAATTACCCTGTAATTTTGCGAAAATTGCACTACTTTTATGAAAACTTTAACATATAAGGGAAATATTTCCCAAATTTAAAGGTGGCAAATTTTTTAATATTTATAATATTATTAATCGTACTTTAAAAAACCGGCAAAAACATCCCCAAATAAGCATTTTAAGAATTTTTAAGAATACTTTCTTTACAATTAAATTGTGTTTAATTTCTAAAACAATATCTAGTTTGAAGCTAAGATGAAATGTAAATTTTTAGTTTTAAAGGATATTTTTCAACTGTTAACTTACAAAGTTAGAATTTTTTAAAATAACAATTATTGCCATTTTTAGAAAGTATATTTTCTAAATATTTTATAGTAAAAGCCTATAATAGGTGTCGGTCCCGGCTTTAAATTTTAAAAAAAAAAAATCTTATAAAACTGTATAATTTTTTTTTTTATTGTAACCTCCCATTTTTTTATCTAGAAAATTCTAAGAATTGGGGCGTTTTTGATGTGGCATGCGTCAAACATATTAATCAAACGGCGTATAGGTAATATAAATTGAATAGCGTAACCTATGAATTAATAATGTTATATATTTTATAAATACGTAGCTGATTTGCACAGTTGCTTAATAAATATTGGAAAAAAATTTTATGGTTATAGGCCCTCACAAATCAATTTTTTTTTTTTTTTTTTTTTTTTTTTTTTTTTTTTTTTTTTTTTCCTGACCTACGCTCTACACAAATTTAACGCATGCTACATAAAAAAGGGCACACTAAAATGAATTCACTTACAAAGTTTCAAAGGAATATTTTTAATCTTAAAATTTAAAGTCCGACCGATGCCTATAAAAATTTGTATTTTTTGCAAAATATTGTTTTTACCTCTCGGCAGTGAAAAATTATAAACCTAGTAGGTATAACTCATATACTCTTGCAGCTAAGATTTGGCTGATCTAATAATTCGCACCTTAAAAAAATGCTTTTTTAATGTATAAACAAATTTAAAATTATTTTTTAAGTAAATATAACTAAAAACAGAGTTCAGTTTATTTTATATTAAATAATTTTAGGATATATGGTTTTTATCAATTCCACAATAATATTTAAACAATTTTAAAATAAATTACTTCTATCTTAAAACTGTTATTAAATATACTGCTAAAATTTAAAGTAAACATCGTTAAAGAATCGCCCTTTTGTGTATCACTAAGTATATATTAACAGACGGACCAGCTGTTTCAAAAGTTTTTGCATGTTTTTAAACTTTATTGTCACCAAGTTACTTGTCGCTTTATGAAAACTCGATATCCTCGCTTATGCTGTCAACAACAGTTTTTTCCAAGTTTTTGTCATATAATATTTTATATTTTTTTATGTCTTCCAGAGTCTCACCCAAGAATCACAGTTTAAAAATTATATTTCCGTTACTCCGTTACGAAATGTTGTAACATAAAGTAAGGCTATTTTATTTTAAATTTAGAAAATACTTTTATCTGTTATACCTTCTTTATTTAAATGAAATTTAATTGTTATATAGTGAGGGCCTTTCACTTAAAATACACTCAATTATTTTTAAAAAAGTGCTTTTTCCTACGAGCGTGCGGAAAAGTCCACTTTTCCGCACGTATTTGAGTGCGAAAAGTTGCACTTTTCCGCACGGCGTGCGAAAAAGTGAACTTTTCTGCACGCCGTGCGGAAAAGTTCACTCTAGTGTTACTCTAAAATCTTACAGGTAAGCAAAATTTATATGTATTTTAGTAATTGTAGGCTATTTCATGCAATAGACAAAGCCATTGCAAGTTTTACTTTATTCTCTTTTTTGTTTGTTACTTCGTAATTTTCAATATTTCAATAAAACACAAAAAAAAATTTTTTTTAAATTCCCTGTATAATAATAATAAATGATTATGACAAGTCAAGTAACAATATGTAATCTTGGTGATTTTAACACATGTGAGATTTTTCTTCGTTTCCATATGAACAAGCAATTCACAAATGAATTTCAATACAAACAAGCATTTTTAATGAAAAGGCGTCATAGTATCTTTTTTAATTAAATAAAAATCCGACAAAAATAATTATTTAAAATAAGTAGTTCCATGAGGGCTACCCCATTCTATCCTGGATGCAGCAAATACCGTAATTTAATTTATTACCAGCAAAATCTCGTGAAAAATATAAGAATCAATATAGTCATTTCGAAAACTGGGTCCCCGGGAAGGGACAAAAAGTATTAAAGAAGAAGTGTTCTTGGCCTATTTTTGGATTTGCAAAAAACATATAAACCTAATACTTTATGGAGTAAATACTCTATGTTAAAATGGTCCTCAAAGTGAAAAGGAACCTTGATTTAAGTTCATATTTCAAGCTAACATCACTACTTAAACACCAAAACGTGGGATACTGGCCAAAAAAATCAAAAACTTTCAGCAAAGAAAATATTTCAAGATTCATGAAAGAAGCACCTGGTAATATTTACCTTCTAATAAAAGTTGCTACAATTTTTGGATTAGCCGGTGCTTGTAGGAGACATGAACTTACAAAAATAATGATTGATGACATACAGGATAATGAAAATTTG
The DNA here is from genome assembly GCA_019359885.1 of Listronotus oregonensis. Classification (NCBI taxonomy): domain Eukaryota; kingdom Metazoa; phylum Arthropoda; class Insecta; order Coleoptera; family Curculionidae; genus Listronotus; species Listronotus oregonensis. Next base: position 292 of record JAHBCN010024824.1, on the reverse strand, counting down.
ATAGTGATGAAAATTCCTGACAGTAAAAATAACACTTCCAGAATCTTTGTAGTGTCCGATGAAACAAATAACGGACTTTATCTGCAATTGTACCGTAAATATGCAAATTTGGGGAAAACCCACACAGACGTTTTTTTTTTAGAAAAAAAAGGGGCATCCAGTACGCAATTTGGGAATAAATTCAATGGTAAAATGCCTTCAGAAATTGCTGCATACCTAAAATTAAAAAACCAGAAGAGTACACTGGACATAGTTTTCGTCGATCCTCTGCGACTATGTTAGCGGATTCTGG
>JAHBCN010024823.1:0-11578 GCA_019359885.1 Listronotus oregonensis | reverse complement strand
ATTCTTGTAATAAAGTTTACCATTCCCCTTTTTTCTTCATTGGGAATTTTTTTTTTTAACGACCCACAATAAGTAAACACAGAATGTCTTTACACGTCACCGATTTGAAAAAAAAAACCCCCAAATACTTTAAAAAAAATATTTTTTTTTAAAATTTTTTCGGATTTTCCGGGCAACAAGGGGTAACTTATGATACATCGAAAAAAATTGAAAAAAAAGGGCCATTCAAATTTGGGGAATTCCCAGGGGGTTTTCCCAAAAAAAAAAAAAAGTTGAGGGGGGGTTTTACGGAAAAACAAAACTTCTTTTTTCCAAAACTATAAAAAACCATTCGATAGAGCGGAAAAAGTGACAATGCAAATGTATTTTTTATTTTGGAATTCGTTGAAAAAGAAACCCGGGAAAAAAAAAAAATTTTTTTTAAAATTTCTTTTTTTCCGGATACCCCCGGGAATTAGGGGGAATTTTCAAATTTTCTAAACGGTATATTGTTGGTCACATAAATGCCCTTTTTTCCCCCCAAATTTTTCCATCTTCGATCTCCTATAGTTTCCGAGACCCCAATGGGGGGGAGTCAAATTTAAAAAAACCCCCCCTAAAATTATATATATATATATATATATATATATATATATATATATATATATATATATATATATATATATATATATATATATATATATATAAAAAAAAAAAAAACATATATATGAATAAAAATTGGTACAGTTAGAACACTGGGCAAATACACCTTCTGATGACTTTTTGTTACTATTATAAACCAGGGGCTTTAGTTTGGGGGGAAAATTTTTTTTATTTTTTACTATTATTTCGCCCCTCCCTTTTTTTTTGGGGAAAAATTTTAAATTTTTATAATTTTTGAAAAACCAAAACCCAAAATTCGTTATTTTTTGATAAACATTCAAAATTCACATTTTTGAAACGCTTTAAAAAAAAAGGGGGGAAAGCTTCATTTTTTAAAATTTAAATTTTTGAAACATAAAAAAAAAAAAAAAAGGGGGTTTTTAAATTTTAAAATTTTTTTTTAAACAATTTTTTTTATATTTTTTTTTTTCACTTATTTTTTTTAAATTTTTTAAAAAAAAACCAAAAGGGGCCAAAAAAAAAGTTTTTTCCCCAACACATTATCAAAAATTTAGATTATTTTTTTTTATAAAGATGATATTGCCGTTTTTTTTCGGGGTGTCCGTTTTTAATTTTGGGGAATGGGTTTGGGATTTTTTTTAAAAATTTTTTTTTTTTTTTAAAAAAGGGTTTTTTTTTTTTCCCTTTTAACAAAAAAATTTTTTTTTTAAAAAAAAAATTAAACTAAAAAAAAACCCCCCAAACTATTCCCCTTTTTCCCCGGTTTTTCCCCAATTAAAGGGGCTGGTTGGGTTTTTTTTGGGGAAATTGAAAAATTTTTTTTATCAAAAAAGGGTTTTCCCTTTTCCCCGGGTTTTGGTTATTCGGGTTTAAATTAAAGGGGTTTTTTTTTTCCCCCAATTATATTTGTAACAGATTGGAATTTCAAATATTGTTGATTTAATAAATAAGCTTAGTGGTAATGGCAAAGTTTTTTTTATTATAAATTAATAATATTTAGTTGGGCAACACGAAACGTTTTTGTAGCGGGGGTCAAATAATGACCAACTTTTAAAATTTTTAAATTTTGGGGTTTTTTTGGGGAAAACTACTTATCCGCATTTTTTTTCTCAAATAAGTTATTAAAGTATATTTTACATTGCATTTTAAAAAATCTAAATTTTTTGAGGGGTTTTTTTACCAGAGTCTGGGGGAAAACGATTCGATCCCGGGGAAAGATCGGGGTTAACCTGTATCCCCGACCCTTATTTTCGCCCCTCTACATTAATTACTTTTAATTAACCGAAAAATTAAGTTTTCAGAAAATTTTAAAATTTTAAAACGGCGGGTGTGGTATCCAAAAAGGGAACTTAAAAAATTTTAAAATGTTATACATATATTATTTTTAAATATTTCGGGGGTTAAAGTTTTAAAAAAAAAAAATTATTTTTAAGTATAACCAGTTTCATTTAAAATGGGGGGGGGGTTTAAAAATTTTTTTTTTTTTTGGGTTTTTTTAAAAAAATTTTGGGTATAAATTAAAGTTCCTTTTTTTTACATATTTATTTCTAATAAAAAAAAAAAAACTGGTTTAAAGGGGTGATCTTTTTTTCCCTTTATATTTTCAGTCCGGGACCAGGGAAATTTTGGAAATAAATTTTTTTCAAAGTTTTTTTAAAAAAATTTTTTTTTAAAGGGTTTAATTTTTTAAAAAAAAAAAAACCCTTTTTTGTTAAAAAGCCCAAAAAATTTTTTTTAAAATAATTCAATTATATTATTTAAATTTTAAATCTAAAATAATTAATTATTTTAGCAACTACTCTATTTACATTACCACATATATTAAACACGATATACTAAAAACAAATAAAATATTTATAGGTACTAATATGCATCATACGCACGTCACACTAGTCAAACTGCAAGTTCAACATTAAATGACTAAAATAAATAAATCTTTTATCCTACCCCAAATGATGGACAGATTTTTTACAAAAAAAAGTATAAAAACGGTGGCGTGAGCATCAATGAAAAATACTAAATCAGCGCGGAGGCGGCGTTCGTCGGATTCAAAGCGGCCCGCCGTGTATCAAGATACTCTTTCTGGCTGGCCAAAATTCCGGCAGTTTTTCGTAGTAATTCAATTATTTATTAGGTAATTAAATTGATTTCTAAGTAATTCGATTACTTTATAAGTAACCTAATTACTTTCTAAGTAATTGAATTACTTGAGATTCGTGAAAACTAATTACCAATTACGATTACACTATCCTATTAATTGATAATCCAAATACAATTACTTTTTTCGGAAAGTAATTGAATTAAAGTAATACAATTACTAAGAAGTAATTGAATACGATTTTTCAATTATTTTAATTCAATTACCGACAGCTCTGGACGAGTGCTTCTCTTAAGCGGTTGTTAATCAAAAAATAAAAAACAATGGTAACAAACTTTTATTAAACTCTAATACGAAATTACAAAATATTTTGTATAAAACAATATAGGCACCTTCTTGTACTTATAGTCTAAGCAACAGTCTTTTTTATTATCGACGTGTGATGTAAAATTTATTGCATTATATTGTAACGGAAAAGTCTAAATCACTATGGCTTCAGTAGGTATTTTTCTAAGCAACAAATAAAACATATTATAAACAAAAAATCTAACAGAATTATTACAAGTTAAGTCATTTTTTGGCATTAATATATTTAAAAACATATTTTATGTTCAAGGGATGACGTCGTCAACAATATTTTTAATAATAAAGATTTTGATTTTGACATCTGGAATGACAAGAGCGAAACCACAACAGTTTCAAAATTAACATCTAAAATATTGTATTGATGTACTGTGCTCCTATGAAAGTATAAAATATTTTCTTTCTGGTCAATTATTATGTATTTTATTTGTAAAAAATGTTAGAAAATAACGCAAAAGACGATGCTTAAACGGCCCAACAGTTTCCAGGTAAGTAGCAGACGTAAATTATTTTTTCTACTCCTATATTAGTAAGAACTAATTACACACCGTCTACTTTTATCAGTAAATCTCTAATTACAAACACTATACTGTAAGAAGCCAAACTGTAAGGGCAGTTACGTAATATATATATTACGTAACAGTTCCACAATCGCATTAGCCGCGAGCCCCCAAAATCTTGAAAACTTTCAATAGATTTTTGCTAAAGCTGGCTATGAAACAAATAGCATCGCCTTGACAACGCAAATGTTTGTATTATTATTTGTATTGTTACTTAAAGCTTTCATAATCTTCTGCTTTTATTTATAAAAAAACTAAACATAAAGTCGTAGAAAAAGTATAGTACACAACTCGAGTGGTAAGCCTATTACACACTTTTTTCACCATGGTACTCGCTCACGCTCGTACCGTAATTTTCGAAATCGTGTGTAATGGGTTTACCGCTCTCGGTATGTAATATACTATTTTCTACTCCTATATTAGTAAGAACCTAATTACACACCGTCTACTTTATCAGTAAATCTCTAATTACAAACACTATACTGTAAGAAGCCAAACTGTGCGTGGCGGGCAGTTACGTAATATATATATATATATATATATATATATATATATATATATATATATATATATATATATATATATATATATATATATATATATATATATATATATATATATATATATATATATATATATATATATATATTACGTAACAGCTCCCACAATCGCATTAGCCGCGAGCCCCCAAAATCTTGAAAACTTTCAATAGATTTTTACGTAAATTGGCTATGAAACAAATAGCACGTTTGACAACGCAAATGTTTGTATTATTATTTGTATTGTTACTTAAAGTTTACACCGCTTTTATTTATAAAAAAAACTAAACATAGTCGTAGAAAAGTATAGTACACAACTCGAAGGGTAAGCTCATACACACCTCTTTCGAATTACGGTACTCGCTCACGCTCGTACCGTAATTTTCGAAATCCGTGTGTGTACGGGCTTCTTACCACTCGGTATGTAATATACTATAACCCCGCAACTTCAGAGTGCCGTAAAATTTTATTATGTTTTAAAAATTAAACATTTTTACGCCAAAAAATGACTTAGATGAAACAATGGTACCAACGTACTAAATTTTTAACAATGGTGTAAATTTAAAATTGGGCAACTTGGTCTAGCAAATATTTATCGAACTCTAATTTGGCACCATTGCATTTGGTGGTTCTCAAAGGTGGTTTCGCCCTTAATGTTATTTCTAGAGATAGAAATATAAAATTTGAATGCTTTATACAGGGTGCCACAGATTCGAAAGTGCATGCATGGGGATCTCGAAAACCGCATATTAATAAGCTCTAGTTAAATTACAAGTGTGCTGCATTTGCGTAACTGCATCCATGTCCAGTTTAGAAAGTTGCAAAATTCCAAGTACTCGGAGATATCCGGAAAAACCGAAATTTGCCAATTTTGTTTTAATTTTTTCTGGCATTCTGACAAGAGATATGGAAAAACAAAAGACACTTTTTTATGGCCAATTTTTAAGCTCTACAAACAGCGTTGAGAGATTTTCCGGTACGATTTGCCGTATGCCAAACCATCATTAACTTTATTTTTTAAATACGACACTCAATTGTTTATTGCATTTTTTTTGAAGTAGCTATAATCCCAATTACACGATGTATCACACTTAATATTTTTCTGTTAAATAAACATATTTTCCATAAGAGACAATAAGTTAGACAAGGAACGCAAATCATTTCTTATAGGGGCCTTCCATATTTGTTAATAAATAATAAGTGTTATACATTTTTTTATTGGGATAATAAGGGGTTCAAGAAAATTAAATAAAAAACCCAGTTCCGTATTTAAAAAAATAAAGTTGATGATGGTTTAACGAAAACGAAACGTCGTAAAAGAAAATTGACCTTACCAATACATAAAGCGCAAAAAATTCCAATAAGAATTTATTTTTAGAATTTTTATATTAGTTTGCTTATTTGAATAAAATTTGACATTAGTACAATGACATTGACATTATTTATCAGTTTGGGACTTTGTTTTATTTATTTATTATTATTATTTTTTTAATTTATGATGCAATGGATTCTGTAGATTTATTTTTAATCAACTATTATAAGAGTATTTCTACCTTTCTGTAAACCATTTAAAATAAATTGTATTTATTTAAAATTTGAAAAAATATATTTTTTTCCATTTTACTTGTTTTTTCATTTTTTTTTACAGATAATTTAATATTGATAATTTAATACATGAATACAATACAACCTTGAATGAAAAAAAAATTAATTTTAAGGTTAAACGGGGGAAAAGCTTTTCTTTTACATTTTTTTTTTAAAAAATATATAATTTATTTTAAACAACAGTAGCACCCGTAACTCAAACGTAAAACTGAAAACAATGTTTTTATTTATATAGGGGGAAAAATAATAATTTCCTTGGGCGTTTTTAAAAGCCGAAGGGGGTAAAACGTTAATAAAAGTAAGCCATGAAAAGTATTACTTTTCTTATAAATAAAATATGCTTTTTTTTTTTTAAAAAAAGTGATAAATTAATGCAAAACACTTTTTAAATGGAAAATAATTAAATAATAATAATTAAAAAAAAAAAATGTAGGGGCAAATTACATTTGAGAATCACCCGGTATCTCCTTTTGGGGACTACTGTATATACGGGGTTTTTTAAAAAGGGTAAAAATCATTATTTTATACAATACGCCAGGTATAAAACAAAAATTACTTTTACTAAAAAATACCATTACAGATGTTACTACCTATCAGAACCTTCTTAAAAATAAAATAACAAATTTACAATTCTAACAATGTAAAAATATTCTCTAATCATTCAAAATACCATTCAATTACTAATTGTGTATGTTCTGGATCTTCTAAATAATTTTTTTTTTGTTCTTCAAACATTTGTGTGAGATGTTCGACAAATTTGGAATGGTACTTTTTTTACCTGTTCGTGAGTAGGGTTTTCTAGTTTTGGAATCTCCATTGGAGTACCAACTAAAAAATAAAAAATTTTTAAATTTGGGAAATTTTTTTTTTAAAAAAGGGAAAACTCTTTTTTTTTTAAAACTTAATGAAACGCATTGTATGAATAAAAAAATTTTTAAAATTTGGTTTTTACAATGTTGGTACATACCTAAAGTTTTGTTTTACATAGCTTTGAAGAGAAACCCCCACGTAGGTGACGTCCCCCATTCCCGATATATTGAGTAAACCGTTTTTGGGGCCCGGGCAGAAATTTTTTTTGATCGGGGGGTTTTTTGGGAAAAAGGCCGGCACGATCTCCCGATTTATCCACTTGTGTTTTTTTTCGGGGTTTTTTTTAAATTTTTTTGGGGAAAAAAGAAGTTATGCTCCCGCACCCTGTATTATAAAAACTTCGTTAACGCCCGCTGCGATTATGTTGGGGTAAAGAGCGGGTCTTTTTACTAAATTTCAAAATGGCAACGTTAATTCACGACTAACTGGTACTTTATTGTTCATAAATATGAGGGGAAATTTTTTTAAAATAAAATTGTTTTTTTAAAAAAAAATTAGCATCCAAGTTTTTACCATGGACGTAGATTTGGGATGCCTTTTAATAAACTTTTTTTTGAATTTTTTTCCCCAAAAAAATTTGGAAAGCCAATAATTGACCCCATTAAAAATTATTTTTTATAAACCCGCCCGACGATATATTTTGTGATTTTTTCCCAACAAAAAATTGTTAAATTGTAGCGCCCCAAAAATTTTTAAAAAAAAAAGGGAAAAACAGCTTACCATAACATGGGGGGTTTTACATCAGCTGGTCATCAAACATAAAAAAAATGCTTTAAATGATTTCCTTCCCCCAAATAAAAATTGAGTGATAGCTTTTGCAACTATGGATAAATATATATGTCATTTGCTGTATCTTGCTTGGTAAAAAAACCCCCTTTTGAAATAAAAAAAAAATAATTTAAGATACGTCATTTCCCCTTTCCCCCTAAAAAAATTTTTTAGCTAATTGTCAATATACTGCCGTTCTTATTAAAAAAATAATTGTTAATTTATTATCGCCTCATCATCATCATCGCCTATGAACAAAACCCGTTAGTTGTGACCTAACATTGGGCATTTTGAAATTAATTTTATCAATTAATAAAAAGGCTACCGCGGGTCATTGCCCCAACCCAAAAAGCCGTAAAAATTTTTAACCCCCGGGTTTTTCCGGGGGCCCTTTTTAAATTCCCCCATTTTTCAAAAAAAAAAAAGCAAATTGTTTTATGATAAAAGTAATAACAACATTATTTTAAGCAAAAAACCATTTTTCAAATTAACGGGACAAAAATAGATAAAATTTTTTTAAATTAAAAAAAAATCGTAATTGTTTTAAACATTAAATTTTCTACCATTATTATTACGGTAGTTGAAAATTTAAAAACAAAAAAAATAAATATTTACAATTTTTTCCAATTTTGGGGTTTTTTCAAAATTTAAAAAAATTTTTCATATACAAAACAAAGCAAATAGCCCCGTCAATATACAAAAAAAATTTTTCAAAATTAGAATTACCCAAAGAAAATTTAAATTTGGGTTTAGATATTTTAAAACCCCCTTTGTGTTAAAAAATTTCCACGGAAAAACCCCCCTGTTTACGTGCACACCCCAATTTGTGTTCACTCGTGTCCCGGGGTTCCCCGAGGGCTTTTTGGGAAATGCGCTAGAGCCGGTTATTTCCCAAATTTTTGGCTACGTATGGACCGGGGTCCAAATTTAAAATGAAAAACAAGGCTTAACCAAGGGTTAAAATCCCTGTTTATGAGGTATGACATCCTGTGCCAAAAGGTTCTCCCAAAGGTGCCCCCTGGGGATACAGGGGAATCTCTGCCGTGGGGACTGTTATTTTTCCCAAAATCCCAAAAAGAAAGGGACAGAACCGCTTTTCAAAAGGAAAAAAATGCAAAGGTGGCTGAAAATGATAAATCCGTTTTAAGGGCCACCCCGGCACAAGGAGGGAAAAGGTGGGGATCGAAACGGGTGAATCCGTTTCGAAAAGGGGCCCCTGAAGTCACCGGCGCCTGTTTCACGGGGGAAAGGGGAATCCATCCCGAACAAACAGGTGCTTAGGGAAGGGGGTTTCCCTGAATCCAAACAGAAGGCGGACAGAACCCCTTTTATAGGAAAAAGGGTTCCCTGGCTTTAAACAGAAAGCGGATAGGACCGTTTTCATAGGGAAAGGGCCCGGAGATGGGCCTCAAAAAAGAACATCTGGTTCCTGTAACAAGGACCTGGTAGCTACCCACGTCACTAGACTGGGAGGGAGGGCATGACGGACTAATCGTCTACTCGTCATACCCCCGGAGACAGGGACACCAGAACACATCAGAACACATTGTGCTCGTGTCCGGTAGCGACACGAGTAAGAGATGAAAAGAACTCTCCCCCAATCGGGATCGGATTCATTAGAAATCCGATCCTATTGGGAGAAATATAAAAAGGTGTGAGCCACAATAGACCGAGCGGTCGCAATGGGGGGCGTAAAAGTCCACTCACTTTAAACCTACCTACCTCCCAATGTGCACACCTGTAATTACCTGAATTTTTTTTTATTTTCATATAACTTTTAACCATATAAGTGCTTTGTTTTTACCAGCCCAGGTGAGAGTTTATTAAATGGCACAATACGAAATAGAAAAATTTTGGGGGATATATTGCTGTTTTTTTATAGAGTTTTGTCAACCTACGACCGCTGCTTTGAGATTGTACGCGTAACGGTTTTCCCTTGGGGGCTGATCCAACAACAAGTTCTCAAATGATTACAAGTTAGATCGGTTTAACTTAAAAAAAAAGGTGGACAACATTGCGGTAAAATCATTTTATCCCTTTTTTGTTCAAGGTGTTCAAGCCCTACAGCCAGAAGACTTTCCCAGTCGAGTTTAGTTTTGTGTTCACTCCAAATGAAATTAAAAGTTTCCGACAGGACCGTATTTAACACACTAAATGAATTATTTTTGAGTATTTTAAAAAAAAGTTATTTGAAAAAGTTTGTTTATTTTAATGAGTTTTATACACAGTAAAAAAAAAGCGTCAACTTAGGAATAAATTCCTGTATAATTTTTTATTATTTTAATAAGTTATGTAGTTATATCCTATTTATAAATTGAACTATTTATATACTCGTGACGTACATACTAGCAATATATTTGCCTACTTGATAAAAAAATAGAGCCAATGTTGTTATACAGAAGTTGTAACATACGTTTCGAGCTGCAATGTTTGTTTAAACATTTTTTTAAAAAGTAGTTTTATTACAGAAATATACTTAATTGTAGGGATACAATATTGTTATACGCGTGATTTACACCTCAAAAATATCACTGCATTCTACTGCATAGCGACAGCTAATCATTAAGAAAAATGCATTAACGCTTTTGTGATTATATAGTTAATGTTTAAATAATTTGTTTAAACAAATTAAACTTAAAAAAAAATAAAACTTTTTTTTTCCTGCTTTCTGCCTCACCTTTCACTGATCTAATACAAATACAGGCATGGTACGTCCCACAATAATTCGTTGATTTCTCGTTTAACCTGCTACTGTTAGTCGTAAAACTCAATATACTTTGGGTACCCGCATGTAGGTCCGGACTTAAAATTTTCTTTTTTTTTTGTACCTACATTTTGGTATATTAATGGGGGTTATAGGCAAATTGCAGGTGTTGAATATAAAGCAGAGTCTTTTTGTCTTAGTTCATCAGTCGTTTGGAGTTTGTCAAGGTATTTTCGTGTGTGTTATTGAGCATCCAAAATAGCTAACCTAAACTATTAATATTAGTAGGTAATCAGGACCTGTACCCTTTTAAAAGGTGCGGTGCCTACACAATAGATATTTGTCAGGCAAATCTTCTAAATCTTCAAAAAAGTATCAGTTTTAATAATTATTACAATAATTATGAGCAAAAATTTGTGCAAACAAGACAAAATTAAAAGCAATATTTCAAATGGGTTTTAGTTGAGAAAAAAAATTAAAAAATTTTTTTTAAACTGTTATCTAAAAATTTAGGCTTTTTTTTTATAAATAATCTTGATTTCAAATTTTTTTGTAACAAATTTCTATCTGATATTATTATCCAAAGAGTCGATGATGGAAATGCCAAGAGAACTTAAAGACATTGCACATACGCAGTACTCAAAAATTACTTTTTTGAAAATTGGTTATAATTTTGTTAAAAGTTGAGATATTGAAAAAAAAATTTAAACCAAAGTTGTAGCTAAGATCACAGTCCACAACTTTTATTTGAAACTTTTTTTCATATTTTTAGAATCAAAGAAATTTTAATTTAAAGAATTAAAAATCATAAACATTTGCTATTTTTTGAAAACCAAGGTCACATCTCTTGGAGAATTATTTTTTTGATCTGATAGATTAATGTTTTTAACCATCTAATTGCAGAATTTTATCGCTCGACGGGTTGATTCTGACCATAATGGGTATATTGCCTGGGCTAATATTAGAAGTAGTCATCATTAATTTTGGTCTGTTTTCATAATATTGTTATGCTATAAATTTGAATTATTCTTATTTGTTAGGTTATAACAAATAGTCCTATAAATAGAGTTAAAAGATATAGACCATCAGCCCATCAAAGAAAAAGGAAGCCAGTCATACCCATTGTCCCAGTATGCCCTTATAACTAGTGAGTATCGCTGATCATTCACTGATGGGTTTTAGAGGACGACTGCGGTTTATTGACTATAAAATAGACCTAGAAAGCGCAAAAAATACTCATCCTGGCTCAATAATGATATTCAGTATGTCATCTAATCAATATATGTGTGATTTTAGTATACTAAGTACGATTGTTCCAAATTCCTATTTTTTTTTTTTCAAAAGCCAAGGTTGGCCCTTAGGACGACGGACAGACCTACATATATGCTGATAATTTTACGCTATATATATATATATATATATATATATATATATATATATATATATATATATATATATATAATAATAT
>JAHBCN010024822.1:0-11644 GCA_019359885.1 Listronotus oregonensis | reverse complement strand
AGTCTCACCCATACCACTTGTTGTGTCCTATTTGTAAAAACTTTAACTACTAGTTTTTCAAACAACAAATTAAAAGTTAATAAATTAGACAAAACCTTTTACCTTTAAAATTATCGTCTTCTACAAGAAGCACAGTGTGCGTGAAATGTTAGGAAAAAATTGAAAATTTTACGATTTTCTTTTAAAATTTTAATGCACAAAGAAAAATTAAAAAGATTTTAAGTTTTAAACATTTTTTCGGGCATTTTATTTTTTTATTTAAAATTATAATAAAACAACAAACAGTTGGTATTGTATGAAAACGCTCACTCCATAAAGTTTTAGAATGTGTAACGGTCGCACATATGGGGGGACGAATGTGTTTTTTTATTTTTGTCCATACACTTAAGTCCTAAAAATAAACTTATGTTTGTGTTTATTAAACATTGTTTTTTTTATTACAAGCAAAAAAACTTTTTTTTTTTTTAGCTTTGGCCTTACAAACTAAGTGTTTTAAATGAAAATTTAAAAAATTAATTATATAAAGGATTATTTCCAACCAACTTTAAAAAACGGGGACACACGCTTCACGCCCAGGGGTCCGCCTAGTAGCACTTTAAAAAAAAGGGAAAAACAAAGAAGACCACTTAAAAAAGGGACATTTAAGGGTTAAATTAAGGACTTTAAAAAACAGTTTTTATAAAATTTTTATTATACAAAAAATTTAAAAAAAAATTACAGTTTTAAGTTTATTTTTTGTAAGTGGGGGTGGGGGCATGCATTAGTTCGGAATCATTTGAGCTTAATATTTCTGGTAACCAAATAGGTAATTTAAAATTTTTGAGATTAGTATATTTAAAAGAGTTTGGGGTTTTCCCCTTGGTGATATTCCACAATTAAAAAGTATATGGTTAATTCCATATTCCCCGGGTATTATACAAAGGGGATCTGGCTTAACTCCAATTTTATAGGTGACTGGGAAAACGCCCATGGTTTGTTTTTAGACGGCTTATGGTTGATACAGCGCTTCTTGGTACAGATATATTATAGTACCAGTGTTTGTATGGTATATCAGCATGAATTTTAAAATAAAAGGTATTAGTCTCGTTTCCATGTTTGTTCCATTCCTGTTTCCATTTTCTTTGGCTAATTTTCTTTAGCTTAGGTAAGTAATCTTGTACGATAAGAGATATGTCGTGATTGCTGTTGTTAAGATGTGCATTTTGGCTTCGCCGTCGACTATTTCGTTCTCAGTAATACGAATGAGATTTAACCCATATAAATTGTACTGTAATATTTTTAAGTGTATTGTCGTACCATATCTAATGTTTGAACAATAAATTTGTGGATAGGAATGCTTAATTGCATGAAAACCATTTTTTTACATTCGTTAGTATTATGCGAGTCCTAATCTTGAATTTGAAACTTGGTCGAATGGAAAAACTTGGCAACAGTAAATATGTGGCTGTTCAAATTAGGTCAGGAGATAGGGCCATGCCGAAGGAATTAATCTTTGGATCGGCATATCTGCCCTATGACGACCCTGACCTACCACCAACCAAGGAGATGGAAGACTTGGTGAAAAGCTTCGGAAATGGATCGCAGCTCATCCTAGGATGCGATGCAAATGCACACCACATCTCCTGGGGAAGCACATACACAAACCTGGGAGGTGAGTCTTTATTAAATTTTTTTATGGCAAACAATTTAGACATATTAAATGTAGGCAACAAACCAACTTTTGTAAATAGTAGACAAAAAGTGGTACTAGATATAACACTAGCTGCAACTTACGTTGGAAGCAATATTATCAACTGGCATGTATCTACGGAGTAAGCTGCCAGATCACAGACACATAAAGTTCACGATAGGGAAACATGAACCTATAAAAGAAACATATCGCAACCCTCGAAAAACGACTGGAAGCCTTTAAGGCAGACCTGGAATCTACAGTGAGAGGGACAAAGCAAAAAATAAACAATACACACGACCTAGAAATAATGACGGATCAAATACGACACGCCATTATTTCTGCGTACAATGAGAACTGCCCGCTGGCTGGTGATAAAAAAGTACTCGAGAAATGTGCCCTGGTGGAACAAAGAACCCAACTGAAAAAGAGGGCAAGGAGAGAATACAACAGGGCAAAATCGGATAGGGAATCATACAAGAAGGCCATTACCGAATATAATAAGGCATTGAGGAAAGCTAAGAGAGATTCATGGAGAAGGCACTGTGAGGAAATCGAAGGAACTCATGAGGCAGCCAGACTCCATAAAATTCCTTCGAAAGAACCTCAATCACAAATATTTACTATAAAGAAACCCACAGGGGATCAGACAAGAACGGCAAATAGGACCATGAGAGAACCACTCAGGGTACACTTTCCGGGATGCAAAATAACAAACATATCACTGAAAGACTGCAAAAGTTCAGACCTAGGAAACCCCGGATACTGCTCCAGGGAGGACTGGCAGGTAGTAAAATCAATGATAAACGTAGACAAAATTAAATGAGCAATAAACTCATTCGAACCGTATAAATCGCCAGGAACAGATGGCATTTATCTAGTAATGCTCCAGAAAGGACCAGAGCTTTTACTACATAGACTGTGTCTACTTTTAAGAGGCAGCATAGCTCTGGGCTATATGCCAACAACCTGGAGACTAATCAGAGTAGCATTTATCCCCAAATTTGGGCTATATGCCAACAACCTGGAGACTAATCAGAGTAGCATTTATCCCCAAATCTGGGAAAACCGGACAGGATGGGGCAAAATCTTTAAGACCAATAAGTCTGATGTCGTTCGTGCTAAAGACAATAGAAGTTGCTGGATAGGCACATCAGGGAGAACGCTTTTACAAACAGACCTCTACACAAGTACATGCATACATACACAGCAGGTAAGTCCAGAGAAACAGCACTACACGAACTTGTGGAAAAGGCCGAATATGCTCTGGAATACAAGGAGATGCTAATGTGTGCCTTCCTAGATGTAGTAGGAGCGTTTGACAACACGTCCCTTATATCTATATCAAACGCGTCGAGGCGCAGAGAGATCGACGCAATAAGCTGCAGGTAGATAGATCGGGTTGAGCGGGGATGTCCGCAAGGGGGAGTTCTGTCCCCACTGCTGTGGAACCTTGTCATGGACGACTTACTAAATGTCCTTCAACTGGAAGGGCACCAAACATTGGGATACGCAGACGATCTCGTCATTATGGCCCAAGAAAAATTTAACAACACTGTTGGAGATAAAATGCAATGGGCCCTTAACGCATTCACCAGATGGACGAGAAAGGAGGTACTAAACATAAACCCTTCTAAATCAGCCATACTTGCCTTCATCAAAAGGAGACATCTAGAGAGCTTAGGACCCCTGAACCTACGAGGTGAAGCTATCAAGATTGTGGGAGAGGTAAAAAATTTGGGTGTCATCCTAGGCTCTAAACTTACCTGTAACCAACATCTTCAGAAAACAAGAAAGAAAGCGGAGATGACTCCTATGTTAATCAGACGCTCTCATGGTAAAACATGGGGCCTTAAGCCAAACGTGGTTTATTGATTATACACCATGGTGGTAAGGCCTATGATAACATACGCATCACTGGTATGGTGGACAAAAATGCGACAAAAAACTGCTGTTACAGAACTGGCCAAGGTACAGAGACTGCTTCGCTATAACAGGAGCAATTAAAACAACCCCAACGGCAGCCATTGAATATCTCTTAGACCTTCCACCACTTAACTTCATATTGATGGGAGAGGCAAGAATGAGAACCTCATAGTGATGGGAGAAGCAAGAATGAGAACCTTATAGTGATGGGAGAGGCAAGAAAGAGCTACTTCCGACTGCAACAAAAACCAACTGGTGTCTACGCTAGTTTGGGACACAACAACATCAAAAGTCAGGTTGGCGGCAACATCCTGGACGAGAGAACAGACCAGATGATTCCCCAATACTTATTTAACAAAAACTTCGAGATAAAAATCCCAGATCGAAGTGAGTGGCAGCAACCCAATCTCCCCGGCACAGTTGGAGACATCATCTGGTATACGGATGGTTCCAAAACAGGGCAGGGAACTAGAGCGGGCGTGTATATTGAAATGAGGAATTCACAATTCTCCATTCCACTAAGAACACACAGTACTGTATTTCAATCGGAAATATGCTTTACTGCACTGTGCAAAAGAAAATAACAGGAGGGCTTACAAAAACAAACGGATCTGCATAATAACAGAGAGCCAGGCGTCACCAGGGGCACTAGTAAACCCCAAGATGACGTCCAAGCATTTTGGTAAACGACATTCTTCAAGTGACCCCATAGAAAAATGTCCTAAATTGGAATATATGAACTATTAGGTGGCCAACTAATAGTGCCATGACGTCCAATCCACAGATTGTATCGGCGATTGAGATACTGCACAACTTGACGAACAGCATGGGGCAGCGTTCCGTCTTGTTGCCAAATTATCTTGCGATACGTGGCAATTCTTCTAAAATGTCTTCAATATCGTTTTCAAGAAGATTGAGATATCTTTCTCCGGTTAAGGATTCCTCATAGAACATTGGTCCGACAATTCTATTGTTAAGCACACCACACCAGACATGAAGAGAAGTCCTCCCTTGGTATTTAATCTATTGAAACTTCCCGGAATTTGGTCTTGCCCAGCTGTGTGTATTGCGTCGGTTAAACATTCCCGATGAAGTGAACGTAGCTTCATCCGTACAAAGAATCGTGTGAAACAGGGTAGGATCGTTATCTTGTTCATGGATTAAAATTTGGGAAACAAATTGAAAGCGAAGTTCCTTTTGTTTACGTGTTAAATGCCGCACTGGAAGAACGTGAAATGGAAGATACTTAAAATATTTCAGTGTTCTCTGAACCGTCGCATAGGTTACTCTTCTTCTCGCAGGGCCATACCTCAAGTCTCTAACTGCGTCAGTAATTGACTTCATGGGATACAAAGTAAAATAATTTAGAATAGCTCGATCCCGGTTTCTTTTTCTCATTGTAGTCCTTTTTCTAATATGTAACGATTTTGTTTCTTCGAATAAGACCTTCAATTTTAAAATCGTTTTTACTGATATATTTCGGTGGAAATTTGCAACAGATCTTCGTTTTGTTTCCCTGGCGTTTTCTCCACATTTATAGAAGAGAGTTATAATTTGAAGCCGTTCTTCTGAGAAAACCTCATTATTAAACTACTCCAAAAAGTAATAAACGTATTTTTAAAATTCTTGACTTTGACAAATAAGCACCTGCGACCTGTGGTAGCCAGGTTTTTTCAGGTGAAACTATCCTTATAGTATCATGCAGTTTTGAGACAATTGCAGCAGAACGCAGGAAATAAACCCAGCAACCCCTATATTACCGAATTCCTCGTAAAAATCTCTATCTATTGATATAAAAATATACGGGGTATTTCATTTAAAAAACACGTCACTCGTGCTGTAACTCTTTTGTTTTTGTATTAAATGTTTTTCTGGTTAGATTATTGAATTCTACGGAAAAAAATACACGAAATAGCTATATTTGTTTTTTAAAAAGTACAGGGAACTTTAAAAATAAAGCCCTGTTTATTTTAAAATGAATTACCCTGTACACCTGCAATGCACCAGGTCGACCTGCCCAAATGTATAGAATTTTACAAAGCTCTGTATCTTAGCCTTTGACTTTAAGTGAACTTCGGAAGAATATTGTGGACATTTGGTGCTATTTAATAGGACACTAAAAAACAATTAAATTAAAAATACCTCCTAAACATAATCATGTTCGCTGTCGCAATAAAGTCAATTTAACCTAGTGTGCGTTACTTTTAAGAAAGACTTTAACTATCTTAAACACAACAACTTCATAAAGCTCTGATCTCTCATTTAAGCAAAAAAACATTTCTTCTTCAAATCTCTATATTCTGTATGTATCTCAAATAACACCATTTTTAGAATATTGTTCTCATGTCTTGGGAATGGCGTCCTAGAAGAAACTTTCTTCTCTTGCCTAACGATGAACTGTACGGAATTTGTCGACTCGTGCTTTGACTAATTACCCAGTGTTATTTCTTCTCTGGCAGCTCTTAAAAAAAACAACACGTTATTCCACTCTTGTGCATCCCTTTACAACTTAGCTTCAGAGATTCCGAACTTTCTCTGGCGTTTTTTTCGCTGAACACGAATCTAAAGTAAAAATTGGCTTCCAAAACAGAAAAAAATCGAGAAAACATCAAGAAACCGACACGGTACATTTACCGGCAGAAACCTGCTACCACGGAGTATTTGAACTACGACTATATAAACTATAAAATATACAAAAAAATTTATAAAACAAAAAAGAGGGCTTTTACAATTGTCTATAAAAAAATTATATAAACATTTAATAAGATAAATAATAAAGGAGATATAAACGAAAATGTAATTTTGACAAAAAGATTCAGGATAAAATGAAAAAAAATTTTTTTATTAATACATTTTTTTTAATAATAAATCCTTTATTTTATTAATTTAAATCTCAAATCACCAAAACAAAAATTCTAAAATAAAAAAAATTCAATTTTCAAATTTTTCAGAGGTATACCTTGAAAAAATCCTAAAAATTCGTTTTTTATTATACTTACCTGAAAATACTGCATTTTCAACTGTATATAAAATACAGTAAATATGACATTTTCAGAACAGCGCACGGAATTTTTCTTCCCGATCCCTCTTTCCGTGCGCTTATATAAAAATCCATCCATGTAAACTGTTCATAACAACGATTTACTTATTAATGACATATTTTATTTTCTGTCAGTAAAATTTATGCCATTTTCAAAAAATGAATTCAAATTTGGAAGAAAAACCGGATATTCTCGATATTATATTACAACAAGCGGCAGAAACGAGTGCAGATTTATTACCAGTGAAATGCAGGTTGAGATATGAACATTAATATCACATTTTTACCAAATGGCGGACTCAGAAAAGAATAAAAATGGTGAGTGACGATATTCTCTTAGTTTATTTTTCTGAAAAAGCCAAATCTATGAAGTCATCCACCTTATGGAGTTGATTCTCCATGTTAAAGAGTTGTTTGGCAATAAAAGAAAATACTCACAACCAATATCCAAAACTATCGCTTTTTTGAAATGACAAGCTTTAGGATATGTACCAAAGAAATCCAAGTTTCTTACATCAGAACAAGTAACCAAATTTCTATGTGAAACTTCAGATGGACAATATCTACTAGCAAAAGTAATTTTATACGTTTGAGATTAGACGATGCGGAAGATAATGGGCGTTTCTTTGTCGTGTTCTTACGAGATGGAAAAACTCACAGGTCAAGAAGTTTTACCACTACCAATGAACATTGCAAATTCAATTCCTGTACACTTTACCGTAAATATGCAGATCTCCGCCCTAAAAATATGGAGAGTAGAAGATTATTTGTTACATACCGAAACCAAAGATGTTACGCTCAACCTGTTGGGTGCCATACTATCAGTGGTATTCCATAACTTGTTGCAAAATACTTAAAACTAAAAAATCGCGAAGAATATACCGGACATGGGCTAAGGCGTTCTTCGGCTACCATGTTGGTAGAAAGTGGCGGTGATTTGCTCACTTTGAAAAGACACGGAGGAAGGATAAAATGAAAATGAAAATTGAATATTGAATGAAAAATTGAAGTATTCCAAAAGTTGTTTGGGCTTTGTAACTTGGAAACTACAAAACCTGTAACAGTCAATTAAGAGAACCAAAACATACACGAACTCTTCGCTTCAACATCTTCAGTTCAACAAAAAGAAATACGAAAGGGATTGAGCTTCAACAATAATACGAATTGTACAATAAATATAACCATTAATCATAACGGTTCCGTCCAAAATTAATTTTCTTAGATTTAATTAGCTTGTAATTTCTTTTTGTTAATTTGTTTTACTGTTTTAAAAATAAAAATAAATAATCGCAATTTTGTTAAATCATTTTTTGCGATGTTTTTTGTTTATGTTGTTTTCAGGTACCTAAGTATAATAAAAAATATCGTTCATTACACGTCCAGAAATGGATTTTTCCGTTCTTGCATGACTGAATTGTCCGTACCATACTATTTTTTATTGTAAGTTGTAACGGTTTAATTTGTCGAATATGTTAGGTGAATGCGCTGGAAAATGGGTCCACAGCATTAAATTATTTTTTTAAATATTGTAATCTATCTTGGATCGTGCGAGTGGTGGGTGGATTTTTTTTTAACTGCTGCAGCCAGCCTCCATTTTGCATAGCGGCCGCTGGTAAACAACATTGGTTTAATATTTTTATGGAATATGTGGTCACCTAGGGATTTTCATTTAAACCATCAATAATTTTGCAAAGGCTCCAGTTTTGTTGTTTGTGGATATTTTAAAAGATTAATGGGAAATTTGAAAGATAGTCCTGAAAATCAGGAATTAGATTTTATTCTTTTGCCCACTTTGAGCACATGTAACCTAAGGCCTAAAAATTCCGATACCTCCAAATTAAAGATACCAAAATTCAATAACTCCAAACTCAGTTTGACTTAAATTTATAAATTTTTTCCTTAGTCCAGACTTGCAGACCACCCCCCCCCGTCGGGGAAAAAAGGGAACCTTTTATTAATTTATTTATTTAACTATTACTAACCTTTTTTTATATATCTCAAAAATTTAGTCTTTTTTAATTTTTTTTTTAAAAAATAATTTTTTTAAAAATAAAATAAAATTTTTTTTAAATTTTCTTTGAGTTTTATTTAGCTCCCTTTTGATACCGAATAATTTGTATTTTAAAAAATTTATTTTTTTTTTATGTATTTTTTTTTCTTCTTTAATGAGTCAATTCCAAGTCAGTTTTTTTCAATGCTTATATGCAACCCCTTTTTTTTTGTGGCCCCCGGTGTGTGATCGCCCAAGCAAGCCCTATAATATCTAGGGGACTTCCTTTTTTAGCTGTAAAAAAACCCGGTGGCGCCATAAGGGAACTCATTATTCCCCCCCCTTGGGGCTGGGGTAGAGGGAAGCACACCACGGGGTTGTTTTTGGGGAAGTTTAACCCGGGAAGGATAAATTTTGTTTTAAAATTTTTTTTATTTTCCCCTTTTTTTAATTTTGGGGGAAATTTCCCCCTATTTCCCAATTAGTTTTTTTATAAAATTTTTTTTTAAAAAAAGTGTGGAAAGTTTAAAAAAATTGGATTTATACAAAAAAATATGTTACTAAAATTTAAAAGGGCCCTTTTTTAAAAAAACATTTTTTGGGGCTTTTTAAATTTCTGATCTTTTTTTTGTTTTTCGGGGATTTTTTGTTTTAAATTGTATCTAAAATTTATGCCTTTTGGGGTTTTTTGCTTTTTTTTACCACCAATTTTGACTTTAGATTCGTGTTCAGGGGAAAAAAAATCCAGAAAATCCTAGTCCGACCCCAGCACACACCACTTTTTTTTTTTTTGGGCCTGTGCCCTTTTTTAAGCCTTGTTAACAAATCCCTTTTCCCCGCAAATAAGAAATCCACGGTACGTTTAAGCCTTTGTGGACTGTCCCAATAAAAAAAAAAAAATACTTGAAAAAAAACGAGCTAACCTAAATACGATCATCCAAGTTACGCCATAAATATACTATCAAAAAGATCCCCTTCAAAAGATTCATTGTTAATTGAAACTTAATTTGTCCCGCAAAAAAAAAAAAAGAGGCGTACTGTCTAAGCCCAAATTTTTAAGCTCGAGGTAGTACCTCCTTTCCCCTCGCCTTATTTTTTAACTTTATTTTAGCCGAATTTTGTTTCTTCATGAGATTTGTTTCGTCTATGCTATTTGATGCAAACATTTTAAAACATTGTATTTTGGGAAACTTTGTAATAATAAATAATTATTATTATCGAAAAAAAATGACCTTTTTTTTAGAGATAAAACCTGCACCAGGGGGCCCTGGCATTTAAATTCTTTAAAAATGATTTTTTAATATTTTTGCAGTTATAAACAAATTATTTTATTAAATGAAATTTCAAACCCAAATTTTTATTTTTAGTTAAAATAACAAGCGAAAAAACAAGATTAGTAATGGCAACCCTAATAATTTTTGTTGATAAAAATAAACAAGAAATGGAATTTTTTTTTTTAAGTAAAAAATTTAATTTTTTTTCACTATAATATAATAATAACAAAAATAAAATAAAAAGAGTTTATAATAATAGAAAAAATTTTAATAAAATCAAAAAAAAATTTTAACAAAAAAAAAACCACAATAACTAAACCAATGAATAAATATTATCATAAAATAAAGATTTGTTAAAAAAAAAACCTTTACTTGCTTTAGTTTAACAAAATTCATTTTAAAAAATTACATCTTTCTTTTAAAATTTGACTCAATGAAAAAAGCTTAAATTATTTAATTTTGAGTCGCCTAATGTAGATCTAATATAGTTTTTATTCTTTTTTAGCACTGAAAATGAAGTTTCCTTGGGGGAAATTAGTACAGGGATTGTCAAAAATTCTGGGACGCTTTTTATGGAAGCAAACTGAAAAAACTTCCTGGGCTGCATTTAAGATATCTGTCGAGACGTTTTTATCAGCCATTTCGATAAAGAAAAAAAATTGCTCTTAAAAGATGAGATTATTTAAAGCGTCAAACGTTGTTAATTACAAAAAAAAACATATTGTTTAGGTTTGATTGTTGTTAGAGACGTCAGACACCACGTTTTCTTTTGATTTTTCAGAACATATTATAAACTAATATAAATGCAAATGGAAATATCCACAAAATGAAAAAAAGTTTTCGCGCCCCCGTGAAAAGGATATACTTGTCTTTTAAAATACCACTGTTCTGATAGTTTATCTAAAGTATACCGGTTAGTTTTTTCT
The DNA here is from genome assembly GCA_019359885.1 of Listronotus oregonensis. Classification (NCBI taxonomy): domain Eukaryota; kingdom Metazoa; phylum Arthropoda; class Insecta; order Coleoptera; family Curculionidae; genus Listronotus; species Listronotus oregonensis. The sequence goes on along the minus strand of JAHBCN010024822.1, from coordinate 819 downwards.
TTTATTTATGGGTCTACCTGCCGACAACAATAAAATGATCAGTATTTAAAGGACAGAATATTGACGGGCTTAATAATATAAGATTTTAATATTGTTTATTTAGGTAGGGGGTATTCTTAAATAACATTGATACAATAAAAACAAAGTTTTTTTAAATTTATAACATATTATCCATAATACGTTGTCTGACAGTTTTGAGTGGAATCAACCATCTTTAGATAAAATATCGTGTGTATCAACCATGTTTACAAAAATTATAACTGTTTCTAACCATATCTTTTTAAATTTTTTGAAGGTAATTAAAACTCCAAGTCGAACGGGATTCCATTACACTTGTCTTTTGTCAAATTTTTCGGTATTTAATCCCATTTGACAAACAACTCATGGAAGGGGGGCAGGGTTATATTTATATTGGTTTTTCTTCGTCCTGCTTCTTTTTAGTTTATCCAAGGGAGGAACAACTCCTCTTTATAAAGACAATATATTTTCCTTCTTATTAGGGCCTGATCACTATTGTCATCGGTGTGATTGAAAATCACTCGTTTTTTTCTTTTGTTAATTTTTCACTAATAATAACACCCCCTTTTCGATAATATTGGAGTTTTTGAAGTAGACAGGTTTCTTTTTAAAACTTCTTTTTTTAATTAGTCCTCTATATTAAAGTTTCATACACATTTTTAAACCTGTTTTGCATCTAATGACAAATTATTTCGACGCGACATATTTATATTCTCGTAAAAACTTTTTTTAAAGTCGTAAAATTGGTTTTTCAAGATCCTCTAAAAATTTAAAAAATTTATATACCTAATGGTCAATACT